>JBAJNP010015289.1:0-10091 GCA_036877545.1 Yasuhikotakia modesta
AAGCAGAACACTATAAACGAACAGCACTGTGAGATCTTCTCAGGATCTTCTGGTTGTAGACTAAAGCCCAACAGCTTCACCTCAGGGAAGGTGTTGGAATGTGAAGGGAGGCCGTGTTGCAAGTGATTTCATCATCCCCTCGGGTTTACTGAGGGTGTGCAGGAAACATGCTGACAGAGACGTCTGATGGCCATCGTGAGAGGAACAATACAGCAGGTTTCTCTGAAACTCTGTGATTACAGTCTGGAGCTCTGAACTTCTCGCTGAAGATGTGACGTTTGTGACTGTAAACCTGTGCTTAAGCAATAACACTTACAGTACATCACAGCTCAACAAAGAATTGCAGATCTTTTAAATACCTTAATTATTTCTCCTAGACAACAATAACATTAAATAAGTCTCCTGTGTCTCTGAAATGTCTCCAAACATCTACATTAGTTTCAGAAGAGATCTCAGCACACTGACAAACTCAGATTTGCCAAGTCTACAATAAAATGTCCATATGTCTGAAATTAGGAAAGAGATTTCAATATGGACTTAAAGAATTAACATCAGATTTACCAAATCCAGATCAATTTTACAGCTTCACGCTTTCAACATTTGTCACATCTGCTTCTATTTTTATTTCTCAGATTTTAGAAGAAACAACAGAGACAAACGACTCTTTGTAAGAGCAACACAGTTTTCCTCTGGGTCCAGTAGATCTTTAACTGAGGATGGCAGCTAATCTAATACAAAATCCATAAACTGCTGCATCCAGTTTAATTCAAAATGGCTAAATTAAACAGAACACTGAGCTAGATATTAAACACCATGTTCATGTCCCTGTGCATGTCACCTCGAATTAAACCAAGTCTATGATATTTTTCCAATCACTTTATTCACAATCACACACATAAACTACTAACACAAATCTTCATCTCCCCGTATGAACTCACACAACTAATCTTTAGTTACTAACTAGTTGCAGCTAATCGATCATGTGGTCCGTTACTCATATTTCTGCTGGATTAGTAGAAACTCAGTTACTTCTGTTTGTTTTGTCTGCTTGTCCTGCTATTTTACTCATGAGATTTATTTCAGACAACAATCAAACTTCCTGCTTTACTCATTAAAAACTAAAGTCGGTTTCTAAATAAAAACTGTGTATATAGCTGTAGAAAATGAAAGTGAGTTTAAAATAGTGCATTAAAGTTATTAGTTCATCAGACAATATGAAGTCCAGTAAAAGCATCTAATTAATCACAATAAACTAAAAAATGTTAAAGTGACCCACCTAACAATTGTAGGAACATTTTCCTAACATTTCCAATAAAGAACAAAAACATCTTTAGTTTTGGGAACATTAAATACGTCCAGTTTTTTAAATACTTTATTAACATTATTGCTTGGTTACAATATAGTTATTCAAACTTAAGAATAATGTTTTATGTCCGCTATGAAATACTAACGTATTTTGATAACATTCAGAGAACGTTCCCTGTTAGCTGTGGAGTATGGCTGAATAATTCAGAGAACCTTTAGTGGTGCTCAGGTACAGCAGAAGCAGAACAGACACATCATGTCTAATGACCTTTTCATTATTTATCCTTCAACAATAACAGTCTGTCAGAAAGACAATCATATCTGACCAGTCAGAGTCATCGCTGCATTATTTATCTGCTGTATGACGCCGCAGTTGTGTGGAAAACTGTAGGAACTCAAGGGTCATGCGGCAGTCACACATGCACACAGCTAGTTATAAACACTTTAACCTAACCCAGACTCTAACCCTAAAGCAGGCCATCACAAAAGAAAGTTCATCTTGCGTGTTTGGGGGATTGCTAGGGCGTTGCTGGGTGTAAAAAAGGACAAACTTCTGTCATTTCTAACCCTGCAACCCTTTGTAAACACTCTGGTCTGGTCCCTAGACATGACTAAAGCCCCTTCAAGACTTCAGATCTCAGAAGATCTCAAACCTGACAACATATTAAACCATCAACAGAAGCAGAAGTTACATTAGACATACGTTACACAACACTGTATATGATATGTGACACACACAGACTAATGCCCGGCCACCTGAGAGCTGTCAGAGTTTATGTTCAGAGTGATGTTATCATCTATAAACATCGTTCATAGACTCACAGGTTAAAGTTTAACGTGATGTGATGAATGAATGGAACTAAAAGGACAGTCAGAAAACATTATCTGCTCCTTTCACATTCACTTAACTTGTATAACTAGTACATTACACTGTTAGTTCTGGTTAAGCGGTTGCAAGAAGGAATTAACACGTTTTTAATCTTTGAATTGAATCTCTAGTGTTAGAAACGTCTGCTGTTTTCATATTGGCTGAATCATCATCTTTTTTTAAAAAAGGTTTCTTAGGGACATAATGTTTAGCACATATTTTAGATGAATAAACAATGACATTAAACAGCAGTGGTTTATATGTAGTGCAAAAAAAGTTTGTTCTCACCCAGTGAATAAAAAATACATTTAAAATGCTGCATCTGTAACAAGCCTGGATGTGCAAAAAAACCAACAAGTTGGAAAGTCCAACAGAACGCAAAACTTCCAAACAGGTAAAAACTTTCTCAGTGTAAAGTTCTGAAAGCAGCAACAACAAAAAGAAAAAAACTTTCCCTCGGGCTGTGTGTGAACCCAAAACTCACTCCATCCACCCCTCTGTTAAACACCCACTCCTCTCACTTCCTGTTTTCTAGGACTGACGGTCGATTGCCCTTCTCTGACCCTTGACCTCCGGCAGTACCCCTCACTCACACCCTCTGGTCTTACCTGAAGCGCCCGTCGGTGACACCGCAGGGTGGGTTTGTCCAGCGAATAACCCAGACGCTCCTTTTTGCAGCCAGAGCTCCTGAACGCCAGCCGAAGTCTCCTCCTCTTTGTCTCTTGTTTTCTCCTCCTCCTCTCACTCGTGTCTCAGCCCTCCATCTGCTCTCACTTTGCGTTGATGGGAAACAGGGAGAAGTTTTTAGCGTGGACTCATTCACACACGCAAGAGGAACGAGGCGGGAACTCGCTTTACTCTTGTGACACTTTGTCTTTCTGAGGTAAAACTCAGTGTTACACAGGAAAAGAGTCAGTCTGACTTCTGCTCTGCTTGGATAACCACACCTCTCTCTCTCTCTCTCTCTCTCTCTGTCTTTCTCACCCACTTACTAGTAAAGTATCAATTTCCTGCACACCAAAAAAGGAAACAACCCCTTTTTGTCATTCCTCCAGCTGCTGACAGTGAAAACAGCACTACTGAGCATGACTCTCTTTCTCTCTCTATCTATCTAAATGAAGACATGGACTTCTGTGAGTTACAATGAACTTGCACATTAACAGTAAAACAACAATGACATAAAATACAGTTAATGTGTGAACCTTTGTTTTAACAGCTACAGGAAGATTTTGTCAGATTTAACTATTTCTAAATGACGTATAACAAACATTTAGCTGAGAAAAAACAGACACAAACCCAGACAGATGTTTCAGTTTCATAAGGTTGGTGAATAATCATGAAAATGATGAGACCACATTTATCTCATAACACAAAAACAACCAATACGTGCATCTATAGAGTCTCTTAAACCTACAAAAAACTGAGAAGAAAATGTTTAACACAGAATACAAACCTCTAAACACAAGCATTCTTAAATAAATGTTTACTTATCCGTCTGAAGGAGACATTCCATAGACTTCTGCTGTTTTCACACAGCTAAACTTTATAACCTAATCCTAACAGAAAGCATCTATTCTTTTATTATTTGAACTTTGTTTACTATATTTTTATATTGTTTCACACGTTAAACATCCTAAAGATGTTTAACATGTTTAACACACACACACACACACACACACACACACACACACACACTATTTCTTGTATGCATAGTAAACATTAATATAAACATTTATACTTTTATACCTTATTTTATACCATTTATACCTGCGTCTTCTTTATCCTAAAAACAAAAAGAAGGGAACAACAAAGAAAACAAAACAAAACCGAAATTCTAAAGTTTACAGATTGACCTTAAACTCATACTTCATAATGTGGAAGTGAAAGAAGCAAAATGTGATTTAACTTAAAACAGTTTTACTTATGAGGCACGAAACATTTGATTTATCTCTCAGTTTAACAATTAAACACAATTAATAAAATGAAGGACTGTCTTACCTCAGTTACAATGAGTTTTAAAGTGGTCCCATCACTCAACGGAGGGAATGAAATGACCGGGTGGTTCTGAACAACAGGCTTGGTGGAACCGATCGGGTTTCACAGGAGGAACGTCTACAGAGTGAAGGAACCGTATCACACAGAACCGACGAGCTCATGTCGTTAAATATTAAAGGAAACAGAACGAAGGAAGTGATTCAGAACAAAGCAACACAGTCACCGTGAGAAGAAGAAAAAGAAAAAGACTAGAATTCAAGTAAATATCAACGCTTAGATATACAATATCTAAGCAGAAACACTCAAGCATACAGTACCGCTGTTTTTGTGAGGACTTTCATTGATAAAATAAATTCTAGCCTCCTAACCATCACAGCTAAGTGACTAACCCTCACCCTAAAACTAACCTTTACCTTAAGCGTTAAACCAAGTTTTAGCCCTTTTAAGGCTCTCTGACTCCAGCTGCCATTTTTACTGAAAGTACAAAGTAATTTTTCTGTTATAAATTTCCAGGTTTTACTAAAAAATTTTAACAGCTCTAGAGGTACAAGGTTGAGTTTACATTGAGTTACTAGAGTACTAATGATCTGAACAAACTGCTAACTTAAAGCTAGTATAACAAGCCCTATAAATGACATTTACAACACAAGATTAATCCATAAATAATTTATAAACAAACTCAGGATATCGATACACATTGAATTCAAACCCTTTTTTTAAATACATAAATAGCTTTTCACATATTGACAAACGTAAATAAAACATCTGACCAAAAGCGGTAGTTTTGTTTACAATAAGTTCGTGCAACTGGGAGTTTACTAAACAGAATATATCTGTGCATTTGTTTGTTTGTGCATATTTGAAACAAAACAGAAACAACGTAACTATTACATCCCAAAGTTAGCGCACAAGCTACTTGGCACAACGTAAACAAAGTTCCTTCATCCTCATTGGCTGGCACTACTGGTTGGTCTACAAATGTACAATATTTACTTCTGTAGCTATTTGTTTGTGGCCATTTGTAAACAGGTGATGCTAGATGGAAAAAAAAGAGTTTTTGGAGTTGCCTGACCATAACCTGTACGCTTGAAATATCTTCAGGTTAAACAAAGACAAACAAAGACAAACAAAGACGCTGCTTCAGGTATTAAAGTCCAATTTCAGGAACACAACGTATCAGAATCACATTAAAAATGTGTCTGTCAGAACATTTACAAAGACACCGGAACACTGCTTGTTGTTTTATTGACTTGCTTTCCTTCAAGCTTTCCTTCAAACTTTTTCCAAAAAAAAACATTTTTCCATAAACCCTTAAACAGTGCAGGGAACAGTGTCTTTGTATGATGTCTCGGAACGATGCTTGGAACAAAAACCCTGGAATAAGCGGTTTTTCAGTTAAGTGCATGTGGACTTTAACAAAATGTCATTTATGTCAAGCAACTCCTCTGTTATGTCAGACTCCACCCACTCAGAAGGCCACAAAAAACAGTGTGAAATGAGCCACCGGAGTTTTGTGTTTGGCAAAACAGCTCGGGAATAATCTCGCACGTGCACATTTTCCACAACGTCACAGATACTGTTCATTCACAAAGCTGTATAATGTGCATGAAATAATCTCTAATAAACTCATTTGAAAGCTTTCTGCAAGAACTCTGCATCCTGTCTAGCGATGATACAAAGTCACTCAAACGGTTACATGCCCATTAAGGCGCTGAATAAACACACATGACTTTGAACAGCGTGGCTCCTTGTGTGTGCAGTTTGTGTTAGTCTGTCACATATAGTCAGGAAGTCTTTTTTTAACTTGTCGTTCACACAGTCCTGCTTCGTTTGATCATCGTGGTGAGTTTAAACAGGTCAGTTTTCGTGTGGAGTTGAACTCATCTTCACCTGCCCTCCTCCACGGGTCGAGTGTCAGATTTAAGTCTGACAAACTCTTTGGCGACCTCATCGGCCGAGCGCTGAGACAGGATTCGCAGCACGGTGGTACCGGTTTCGTCGATGTTGATGCGCGGGCCCAGCGGACACCAGCACACGCAGCTCTTCCGGTCCACAACATCACGCAGCTGCAGCACGGAAACTCCCACCAGTCGATCCGCTCGACCGAAACAGTAATCCTTCACCGTTACCTGAACCTCATAGCAGTCCACACTCACACCTTTAGCCAAAACACTGAGAACACAAACATACATGACTGGATGAGGTAATATCACTGTGGGATATTTTTAATAATATCACTACAAGCGACTCTTAGGAATACTTGACTGTGATTGGTCAGTCATGGTGGGTCAAATAAAGACATTTGTTAAATAAGGTTTAGGGACGAGAGTTTTGCTCACAACTGAAAGGCCTCGTTGTATTTCGCCGTCCAGCTGTTGTTTTTAGATTTGGTCGTAAACTTTCGTTTCTTCTCTGTCAGCTGCGGGCCGACCAGGTTTACCTCAACAAACGGCCGAAACATACCTGATGTTTGCCATTTAATGTCATTCACTGCTATCACTGGAGAGAGAGAGAGATGGAGGGAGAGAGTGAGTAAGGGAGAGCAAGAGGAGGGAAAGAGAGAGAACGAGGAACGAGAGGAAGGGAGAGAGCTCATTAAGAGATTAGCAGTTTGTAACTACCCCACCAGCAAACAAATGAACAGACAA
Organism: Yasuhikotakia modesta; assembly: GCA_036877545.1. Classification (NCBI taxonomy): domain Eukaryota; kingdom Metazoa; phylum Chordata; class Actinopteri; order Cypriniformes; family Botiidae; genus Yasuhikotakia; species Yasuhikotakia modesta. The sequence goes on from JBAJNP010015289.1 coordinate 6,817, forward strand.
CATTCATAATTGCTGCTCCTTCATCATTCTGGGCTCTCACCTCTCACGCCCAGCTTCTGCTCAGTGTTTCCAGCAGGGGGCGACAAATCCAGCTGAATCAGAGCCTCTCCTATGGGCTGCTGGACCCCAGAACCTGTCAACAAACCCCTTCACTTATAAACACATCAGTGAGACGCTTATACACACACTTACACTTATTATGTGCTGCTTGGGGAAAAAAGTTATCAAATTGAATAATAAATATGTTCATTTAAATACATTGGTAAAATTACAGTACAAATAAAAAGTTGAGGAATTGTATAAACATATAGTTATAATCAATATCAAATAGTTATAGGAACGTACAATCAACATTTTGAAAACCTCTACCTCATACTTGACATTATCCTGTTTTTGTAGCCCAACAGGTTATTTATTGGTTCTGATCAAACGTACAGCTCAAATACACTGCAAGTCACTTGGGCGTAAAAGTGTCTGCTAAATACATGAATGTAAATACATTTTAACTTACACTGGCAGCTAGCAATATGTTAGCATGTTGTATACTGAAGCACAGTGTGCAACAACACCATTCTCTGCCACCACAGTCAATTTATTTCTTTTTTACTGTGTTCTTTTATGAAGTGTTATATACAGTAGACTCACCTCTGTCAGGTCGGACAGTCTCTTTGGAAGTGATTCTGATGCCCATGCCGTTATGAACTGAGCGAGAAGAAACATCATTTTACAAACACAAGTCTGGCGGTTAAACGCTTTTGTCCGTGTGTTCAGCACGAGCGTTCAGTGTAAAGGACTCACCCTGAGCATGTTGTGTTGTCACAAACGCCTTGATGAGAGCATCTGTGCTCTGGGTGTAGAGAGAGAGAGCGTAACGCAGAGATGACAGCTCAGGGCTCTTCTCCAAATACACTTTCTTCAAACCGTTCCCACCAGCATGGAAGAACAGCTACTCAGCAGTAAGAGAGAGAGAATAACACTTCATTTTACAGTTACCGTCCTAAACCAATTGTTATATGTGAACCGTCTCAGCCGCGGTGAGATAATCAAAGATTAGAAGCGGGAAATAAACCTGGAAAGAAACACGAGTGAGAATTTTAAGGGAGAAGAACGATCCTGTGGAATAATTCATGAGATATTGTTCATTAAACTGTGTGACTACACCACAAGGACAGAGTCTGTGCGTTTATCACACTGCGGGAGCTAAATTTACAATACAAAAGCCACAAATTTACACCTGCAGACACACACACACACATTAGTTTGTACAGCTATCTTTGTGAGAACATTTTACATTCAAAATATAACCTGTGGCTTCTTAACCCAACCTAACCTGGCACAGACATGCACAGACACACATACAGACACACGCACAGACAGCAAATATCAAGTTCTCACTATTTGACACATTTATGATGGAAATAATAACACCCAGTCTGTTAAAGTGACAGAAAATGGATATTTGTAGCACATCCATCAGGTCTCTCACACCCACACAAGCTTTACTGACGCAGCGAGCGACGAGGACAAACACTCAGTGTGCTGCATGTTGACGTGGCATGACAGTTGTGTTTTAGAGACGGTCACACGCTGTAACACTGCAGGCAGCTCATCTCCACCAACACACCTTAATCGCGTCCAGCGCCGCCTCCATGATCAAACACTGTCTTGGTGACAAGCTCTTGGGCTCCGCCCCTCCCTATGACAAACATATGGACTGCATTAGCCATGCCCACTTCCTCACACCTCTACACAAATCTCCAAACAGAGAAAGCATTTGTTTAATGATTGTTTGTGTTTATTTTCGGTTCATACCTTCAGCTTGGAGAGTTCTTTAGCAGCGGTAAGGAGCTGAGCTCCCTGGGGAGAAAAAAACAAATCAATCTTTCATTTTTCTGTAACAAACTGAACAGCGCAACTAGACAAATGCAAAAATCGGTAAATCACGGTTACTCACAATGCTGTCGCTGCTCTGAGGCAACACGATGGTCTTCTCCATGCAGATCAGGACGTTTCTCCACAGGTCCTTCAGCACACGCTTCAACACGGTCTTCTCACATATGTCTGCAAAGATGCTGAGGCTGCAGAAGCACAAACAGACCATTAGCATCATTATGATGTTTGAAATGTGCAAACTGGGTAATTCCCCAAAATGCCATTTCAAGTAAAAACTGGATTATAAAGTAAATTATTTACACGTTTTCATTTACAAGACGCTTTTGTCCAAAGCGACTTACAAAGAGAGAAGGAACACTGAACCTTGTGTCATAACCAACAAACCAAGTCAGAAAGTTACAATTACAAGTTAGAATAGTTCTGATACGAGAGACATTTTGTATATAAGAGCAGACATCAGATCATCAGGGATTAGTCAGGTGTCTGTGAAACTGTTTAATTTGTATCTGAAGTGACTTAAGCTGAACTGACTTAGCATCAAGGAACTCCATAAGCGGCCGCAGCGTCCCGTCAGCGTCCGCCTCAGCCGTGTTTCTATTGTTCTGGTTCAGAGGACCTTTAATCTGGTACAAGATCTCTGCCATCTGCCGCATACACACGTTTATACGCGCCTGGAAACTGCAGACAGACAGACAGACGGACGGAGAAATGCTACGCTGCCTTCAGATTATATCACAATTAGTGTCTTACAGAAGGTTGCAGAAAGAGCGATTCTGTAACAACGGACTGGTGACATTTGTAAGCAGAGGAAAAGAGAGATACGATATTTAGCTTCAGAAAATGAAGCGCACCTCTTGGCAAACACGGCACTCAGGTTATCCAGAGCAGAATTCAGCTTTCCCTGCAGGTCATTGAGGATCTCAGCTGCCTCGGAGTCAAGCTGTACAGAAAACCACACACACAATGTTAGTTTGATACAAGAGGAGGAAGAGAAGGAAAAGATGAAGAGGACAGGAGAGAAAGGAAGCGGGGAAAAAGGTCAGTAACTTCATGTCTAATTGGTAAGGTTCTCTGACAACATAAGGTTCTACAAACACATCAGACAACATGTGAAACTCAAAATATGTTCAATTAAAGCCAATTTCAAACTTCAGGAAAGTTCCACAGCAACAAGCATCAGATCCACATCCAGCCACAGTTTAATTAAAGCAAAACCTCCATCTGAACATCTGAAACTACAGTAAAGATAAACCTTTAACCAGCACACGTCTGAAACTACAGATAAACCTTTAACCAGCACACGTCTGAAACTACAGTACAGATAAACCTTTAACCAGCACACATCTGAAACTACAGTACAGATAAACCTTTAACCAGCACAC
>JBAJNP010015290.1:0-10091 GCA_036877545.1 Yasuhikotakia modesta
TTATGCATTACATACATCATAAAATGATGAGTTCAGAGTGCACCAGAAATATTTAGGACACTTCATTATCTTTTCTAATATATAATTGAATAGTACAAATGTACAAAGTATGTATGTAGTATTAACTGTTACTGAATCAGTTTTCATACCAATGACGGTGGGCTCCAGGTCCACAAACACGGCTCTGGGAACATGTTTTCCAGCTCCAGTCTCACTGAAGAAAGTGTTGAAGGAATCGTCTCCTCCTCCGATGGTTTTATCACTGGGCATCTGACCATCCGGCTGGATCCCGTGCTCCAGACAATACAACTCCCAGCATGCATTGCCAATCTGCACACCTGCCTGGCCGACGTGGACTGAGATACACTCACGCTGGGAGGCAGTTTAAACGTGTTCAGAAATGCTTCATATAACTTTTACCTGTTCTAACTATTTCTTCACTGTGCATTTGCATAATTATAACTGCAATTTAATTAACTTAAAATGCATTCATAGATATATTGACTGGCAAAATAGAACGAACAAAAACTATTCCTGAAGACCAGCGATGTTTATCTGTCTATCACGTCTATCAGATACATTCCCTATTATGAATAATGCAAAACTAAAATAAATCATGAAAGTCTTACCATCGTGTAAATTTCCTCTGGCCGACGTCAGGGTATCGGTTGAGAAATACTGTGCAGTCTTTGTCAGGCTACTGTCGCTATTTAAAGAGCAAACTGATGCCACGGTGACAGGACTTGTTGTTGGCAACAAGGGGTTAAGTGAAATTATGTGAACATCTGAGAACCGATCATAACTGTTGAGAAAATGTGTCTGATCACATCACATTGCTTCAGATAACATTAATCTATAGTGATCAATATATGTATCATATTTAAATTGCACAGACTGCAGGTACATTTTGAGTGTAACACGGCCTTCATCCATGTTACACTGAGCAAATAGTTAAATACAAACTGTAATTTGGACAAACTGACTCTTACCTAAAGCATTTTCTGTGCGTGTGTGTTACCTACCAACCTGTAAACTGTGTTACTGTTAGCAGGTGACCATGGAGTTCAGGAACAAACATTTCCCATGAAATGTTCCCATGACAATAAATGCACATATCATGTAATCAAATAGGACTCCTGGGACAGCTGGAGGTTTGTTTAATGTTTTAACAGACTATTTTAGTTTGCAGCAATAATCTTGACATTTGTGTTAGACGAGAAATATTAAGAAACAAATAATTATTTAACTTTATGATGCATTATATGTGACTATAAAGAAATGCATTGATAAACATGAGGATACTAGATGTTCAGTATCGTTTAATACGCTTCTCAAACAGGGTATTTCAACAGTTACAGCATGTTCAGACAGGGCCGCTTTAGTTACTATAATGTCACAACATAATCTTCACATTCTACGAAATACATACACATATATGTCGTTAATTTCACCCTAAACAAAATGTTCATGAATTCTTCAATGACATGTTTTAAACGTTTATATTTACAGAGTTGCAGATTACTAGATGTTAACGGAAACTTTGTAAGGAATAACTTCCCTGAGGCAAATGATCTTTGAATCTTTTAAAATGTAAAACATGTCTGAAATCTGTCATTCANACACACACACACACACACCTTCTCATTGTGATGTAAACCTCTGAGCATCATCATTCACTGAGTGCAGGAACATCTACATTTGTTAGAAAGTGGTTTAAATCAGGGGCTGTGAGGTAAATCAGGAGAAAATGACTGCAGTACATCTGTAAACAAATGTACAGACTCAAATATCAGAACTGACAATCACAAATGTTTGTTTTAAAGGATCATTGCTTGGAGATTTAACAGTCTTTCGGCAAAAGCAGCTCTTCAGCAGTAAATTTTTCATAAAATTTGATTATAAAACTATATCACAATACATTTCCATTTTAGAAGGACAGCAGAAAATACATTTTTTAGTTTATCAATAAAGCATTTATCCAATACTCAATACAATATTACCAAAAGTTTGTCAAGTGAAATCATAAAGTTGTTTGTCCCATAGAATATTTTACTTTTTTATACCTAAACATCAATGACAAAACAAATAAAATACATAAATATTATCAAATGGTTGATCATAAATGTGTGAACAGCCGTACAGATGCTGGAAACAGGGTAACTGATCAACAGTCTGAGGCCTCATTTAAAAATGAGGATGTTATTACAGTGATGTGAGTGATGTGAGTTGTTATGTGAGTTATGTGAGTTATGCAGGTCGGCTGATGAAACCCAGCGTTACACACGACACATTAAAATAAAATTTCCTCAGTAGGAAAATACTGAGTTTCTCCAATGCCCTTGATTTTAACCCTTAACAGTGAGCAACTGGTTAGATCAGGGCCTCAGTCTGCTTTGCTGGAACAGATGAGAAAATAAAAGATGATGGGGTTTCATTCTGTGAGGCTGAGGAGAATCGTTTGTTCTTTACAGTTTCTGAGTGAAGTTTTCAGGGAAGACGCCTTTAGCCAGCAGGTTTTTATTCTGAAGCCAGTGTGACTCTTTTACACCCAATAACCAGCCGTCATCCTGCACACATAACACACCAGAGTCACCCGATCGGTTCCCACTGAGTGTGTATTTACTGTATGTGTGAGTGTGTATTTACTGTATGTGTGAGTGTGTATTAACTGTATGTGTGAGTGTGTATTTACTGTGTGTGTGTGTGTATTTTCTGTGTGTGTATGTGTATTTACGGTATGTGTGTGTGTGTGTGTGTGTGACATCACTGACCTGTTCGTCTGGGTTGGCAAAGGGAATCACCAGCACAATGTCACCAGCCTTTAGGTCCAGCTCATCATTATCTGTTGCTCCATAATCATGCACTGCCTTCACCTGCAAACATCACAGCAATATTAACTAGTTTACAGCCACCTGAAATTACCATTTTAAACAGGTATATTATATTAAACTGCTGAACAAAACTCAAATAGGATTTAACCAATAAGTACTAACTAGCTACCTAACAAACACTATTTTGAAGCAGCGTTTGCAGTCAAGACAATCCCAGAATGCACTGCAGCAAACACAATAAAAGAGTCACACCTTATACAGAACAGAGGGAGGCAGCTCGGCACCCGAGGAGCCGTTTGTCACTGCTGGAGCTTCATTCTAAATAAAAAGAATTTAAAGGGACAGCCGTGATTCACACAAATCACAACAACAGCAATTACACTACATGACCACATGACCACAGCTCAAACGAAACACACAAAACAAAAACATCCTAATACTTTCACAATACGCCTACAAACAGACTCCTCCTCTTACGCTCTGTGGCTCCTCCCACTCAGGCTGCTTAGACTCTGTCTGCCAGGCCTGGGAGAAACCACTGCTCCAGTTTGCATCCTGCTCTACCTGGATCCCTTCCCCACCCCAGAGCTCCACACCTCCGCCCCACTCTGGCTGCGCAGGTGCAGCTGTTTCATTGTCCCCACCCTGCTGCTGAGACTGCTTATCCCAGCTGGGTGGTTCATGCGGCTGCGTGGCAGGAGTGACATCATCGTTCCAGCTGGGAGCTGCAGACTGCTGACTGTACTGCTGCACGGGAGCCTCGTCATCTGAGTCCCACTGCTGATGGGAACCTGCCACCGGAGTCTGGGGGGGGGGGGCAGGATTGTTTGTTTGGGATTTTTGGCATTTTTTATTTTGGTTGGTAAAAGGTTATGAGAGAAGGAAAATCGAGGCAGGATGGGAAGAGACAGTAAATAGTATTAAATTTTGTCACTTCTGGGTGGCAGAAACACCCAGGAGAGCTTAAACACAGCACAGGTTTCCCAAAAACACCTGCCATGGGTTGGACATTAAACCACGGCCCAAACTCATGCTATTGGTTGAGCCTTTTGTTATCCTGTCAGACTGGTTGGCATGTTTAAACAAACACAACAATAAGAGAATTTATTTTGAATGGCTAACTTACAGCTGTCTGTAAATATTAAGCTGAGACTAAACCCAACAATAAAACCAACAAAATGTTTTTTATTGTTGGTTATACTAATATTTCTATCCAATGGCTATAATTGTTGCTTTGCATAAGTAACGTTTAATAAACTAATTTGCACTCACACATTTGCCGGTACGGTACGTTTATTACAGAGACGATCAGCATAACACAGATCATTGCCCGATTCTAAACACGAGACTATATCAGTATGTGACACTGAATGTGACATTGTGGTTCCTTTCCATGCAAATACTTCAACAGCAAATACAACCCAGTCCAGAAACAGGGCAGATGTTCTTCCCAAAGCAACATCAAATGGTTTCATTTCAGCTAAATGTATGTTTACAAAACAGAGTGATGACATCACAGGACCTCCAACCAATAACACAAACTATTTATAAGTGAATAAAAACTACATAATGCAGATCATTAGTATGAATAATAGAGTATGAATAAGTTCCACATCTAAGAGTCACACACACATTACCCACAGACCAGAAACAGAGCTATTGAATCCAGCAGACATGCAACAGCCCTAGAAAACACTACATTAAAGTACAAGGCAAACATATTTTAAAAAGAGATCCTGAATGATCTTCTCTGGTTTATTTGGCCCTCCACAGAATTACCCAAGATGAACCCTGATCTCTGACCTTCACTCATGTCACACTGATGTTTAAATGAGGACAGCAGCAGATCTGACCTGTGAGGGGCTCGTAATGTTAGTATCATCCACCAGTGAGCTTTCAGGCAGCTTAATGAGGTCCTGTTTCACTTCCTGTGATGACGTCGGTCTGGGGGGCCGTGGAACAGACGGCCGTTCTCTGCACTGTTACACAAGCACACAAATAAACACACATGCACATGCAGGTGAATAGTGAAGAAAACACACAACACACTGCGGTTAAAGCTTCAACAAAATACATGCTTAAACAAAACACACACACACACAGTACCTTTGAAGGGGATTTAGGGATTTCCGACCCAGACTCTGACAGATTGCTGTTGGTTGCTGCCTCACTGCACAGAAACACACACTGCTAAAGAATTGCATTGCAACACATTGTGACTCACCACTAAAATTCACCACCAGGTGGCAGCATGGAGAACATGAAACTGCAGCCAGACAGAATTTAAATCACTTGCATGCAGCTACACACACAGCCTTTCAAAGACCTTCTGTCGTGCAGATATTTTTGTGTCAGCATTCACACACATTCACACATGCTCAGTTCCCAGAGTTAGCATGTCTTGAATGCTATGGAAAAACACAAACACAACAGGTACCTCTTCCCTGGGCCGGTTGCCTTGACACCTTTTCTGTGGGTTTTGGGGGATGGTTGATTTAATTTACAGGGAAAGCAACAACTCCACACACCTCATAAACCAGGAAACCAGCGGCGAGAGAAAATACAGTCACTCACTTTGCCAAACGCTGTTCCTCCAGTTTGGTCATAATGTCACTCAGATTCTGGTTCAGCTGTGATGAGAGACATGTTTGTAAAATAAATAAATAATCAAACATAATCTCAGCAGTCTCCTGTTTGACTTACTTTGCCCATGTCCCTGTGAAATTTCTCCTCCACGCCGGAGACGCTCTGGAATGTGTTAACATAGAGGCCAACACGACTGTTAGAGACAGAGGGAGATAAAGAGATCTTAACTTTACTCATCAGTTCAGGTTAAGTTCAGGTTAAATGAGATGATGTGAAGTTTGTTTTTACCTGTTCCACAGGGTGGGAAGTTCCTCCTGAAGCTCATAATTGATCTCCTCAAACACTTTCTGAGCCCTCCCCAACTCCTCCTCAGCCTGAACACAGTCATTACAGTACATACACCATCATTTACTGTGTTTACAGTACGTACAGTATAATATTATCATTAAAATTTTATGTTTTTGGGAAATCTTTCCTTCGCACATAATGATATATTAAAATATTTCACTTGTAACATCATATAATACTGTTTTACTCATGATGCTCTATAAAGCTCTGTGTCAAATACAATAGTTCTTTCAAAATAAGCAGAGAGAGCGAAGATTTACCCGTGATGTAAATATAAAAACATCTCGTAATGAAGCCATGAGAATAGGTGGGGACTGTGAGGAGGTGGGAGGAGTTAGGCAGGTATAGGGAGGGGTCACAGGCTGAGTGACAGATGAGTCACCTGGTTTCTCGAGAGGTTAGTTTGAGCGATTTGATGTGCTGTGATTATTCCCTGAGCCCAACCAGGAGCTGCTTTCTCCACCAGAGCCAACGGCTAGACATGCAGGATAAAGGGAGATATCCGGAGAAAAGAACGAGACGAGAGACGAGAGACGAGGAAAAGAAAGATTCTCAAGTGTTTGGTTAGATAGCACAAATTTCATCAAGCAACACAATACAAAAACAGACACAAGTGTTTTTAGTGGGATTTAACATAAGCAGCCACACTCACACACAAGCAAACAGAAGAGCGTTACACTCACAACACTTACAGTTATAAGCATTAAAGTGGTTAGTTGCTCAACAAGGCAGATAGAACTATATTAATGAACATATTAAGGGCTGTAATGGTTACAGAAGACTAAGATGAACGTCTGGTACCTTTGCAATTTTGGCCTCATCCTTTTTCTTGGATTTCTGTATAGAAGCAAAGTGATGCCTGGCGCTGTCAAAGTCCACCAGCTTCCTCTCGCGCTTTGCTATGCGCGCCTGCAGGGGAGCCAGAGTCAGACTGTAATTACTGTAAACTGAGACTGACGGTGTCGGTGCGTGAGGCTGCGCTGTGGCTGCTATGTAGCTGTAAAAGTGCCCTTCGTGTTTGGTAGGTGGTTAATAACTGCCCAAAAGAAGCTCACTCTCATGTCTCTAATATTGTAAGACCCTCTTTAAGTTAAAATGATATTTAGTTGCTTAAGAAAGTAACAGTTATTATGTCCTCAGCAGCTTAAATTCATGTCTGTAGCACAGAGGATGAGTTACATATCAAATAAAGAGCTCAAATGTTTAAATCTGAGCATGAGCAACATTAACATATTTAATTAAAGCTGAAACAAACCTTTATATCTGGAAACTGAGCCAAGTATGTATCCATGGAAATTACAGCATTATCCATCAGTTTCTGATGGAAATCTGTCCACAGGAGATCAGTGTCCTGGAAAACACACACGGTTAGACACACACATACACACAGAAACAGACACACACACATACACACAAACAAACACTCACACACACAMACACACTCACAAACACACTCACAGACACACACACACACACACTATTCTAAGACATTACAGCTCTATTCACCTCATCACTAATAAACAGAAGCTCTGCTCTAGAATACATGAACATTTCTCTCTCTCTACAGAAATCATTTACCTCTAGATTAACATCCATTTCTCTCTCTATCATCTCCTTTAGAGATGAACAGAAGAAAACAAATGTTCAAAAACTGAGTCAACAATCAATCAAAACAACAGAGTGAATAATATTAATAATGATTATTATAATGCTCTGAGTTTAAAGATAAATCTCATCAAATTCCTTCAAGACCACATTATAAGCTGTTTCTGTACAGCTTTATGTCTGAGGTGCAATATTACCGTACACCTGTAGTTGTTTATGTTATATATAACAATCTCACTTGTATAATATAATGAAACAACAGAACTCAATATCCGAGGAACAAACTTTTCCTCCGGGTCAGTTTACTTGGAAAAACTGTGAACAGTGTGTGACTTTGCTCAGATCTTCTCTGAAACTCTACAGGAGAGATTATTCAAAATCTTCTTCATTGAACATAGTGAAGATTCATCTAAGCCAAAGTCACAGTTTGCTCTCCATTGCCTTTGATTGAGATTTTTTTCTTGATTTTTATTTCCTCGTGAGTTCTCACATTGAGAACCGCTCACACAGAAGTCTGTCTGTGAAGACATCACACACCTCCACGAGAGAGTCAACCTCCTCTTTGCCAAACCACTCAGGGTCATAAATATCAGCCAGACAGTCATGTAGACGCTTTGAGCAGTCGTGCATCGCTGTGGAAACAGACAGATGAGGGCGACACATTTACACTGATGCTGGCGAACACTCCTTCACCCAAACTAAACAGGCAAGTATTGTGTTTATTAGAGAAGTGAGAGTCTGGTGAGAAGTTAGAGAAGTTCAGAGGTCTGGTGTCCTGCATTACAGTCACACCTACCTGCTTACACACTTTAAGAACTAGAAAAGTGTCATGTCTGACATCATTATTCACAACAAACGTGACACGACACACATGCAGTCACACAGTCTTACTTTTGACTGCTGCAAGATACGCCTTTAGATCCCTCTGGAGTTTGGAGCCGTCAGCCTGCGGACAGAAATAAATGTCAAGCTGAAGAAATCATCACCAGATATTAAAGAGGATTTGGGTCAAAGGGCAGCAGTTTATTAAGGATGGGGGTCAGACAGACTAAAACATCAAGGGTCTCACCAGCTGCTTATTGAAATTCGCCACCTCCTCCTCAAAGGCTGTGTCTTTCGTTTCATCAGCTTTCCCCAACTTCTGCAGCACCTGCGTCAGAAAACAGCAACATCACACCAGCACAACATCACAGCTGCACAACATCACAGCTGCACAACATCACAGCTGCACAACATTCTGTGTGAGCAATGTGGGATCTTTCTTCTCAAAACCAAGTACAGAAAATATTCACACAGTACATAACTGCCTGCAAACAGCTTTATTTAGTGCAACAGATTTGATGTAAACAAACAACAATTGGGTAAATATGTACAAAACTGAATATAGGTTTGGGTCGGTAGACTTGTGGACAGAGTAATTCCCAGCCTGAGACCCGGTTTGTGGTTCAATCCTGACCCACATCCGTGTCTTTCACACTTTCAGTCCTCTGTCCAACTTTATTATATAAATAAAAGTAAAAGGCGGCAAATACATTTTTAAAAATATGAACAGAGGTTTGTGCATCGTGAAGAAATTAAATATCTGTGTAAAAGAATAAAACACACAGGTTTATAATCAGCTATTCCATCTGAGAAGTATAATGGAAATTTATCTCAGCTGTTGAGTAAAATGGAAAAACTGATTGTGTTTAAGTTCTTTTATGTAGCTATTAAATCTCTGCTACAAAAATATCTGATTTTTGACCAAAGCTGTTGATATACAGTTGATAAGCACAAACATGACTGTATTTCAGTAGTTCTGTATTAACACAACTGGATAAAACATACATTCAAGAAAAAATGACCTTAATAAGAAAAGGGTTTGAACAAAAGCAGACTTGAGTTTGACATCAGACAAGGAAACTAAACAGACTGCATCAGTTCCATGTTCCTCTTCTCCAGTTTTAAAGGAACATGTACATTCAACACAGAACCACAGTTCTGTTCTGTTCAGTCACCAGAGGTTATGAGAGGTCGTCTCGTGTCTGAGCTGTTACTAAAGCTTGTGCTCTCAGCAGACTTACTCTGTGATCAGTTGTGGTACTACAGTACAGTTATGTACAGTTACAGTACAGTTATGTACAGTTACAGTACAGTTACAGTACAGTTATGTACAGTTACAGTACAGTTACAGTACAGTTATGTACAGTTACAGTACAGTTACAGTACAGTTACAGTACAGTTATGCTGTTAGGTGGTACTTTGATGTATTCAGTGGGGCTGAAATTCATGCACCATGTGTGTATGTGGCACCAATGAATGACATTCTGGGATCATAAGTTTATACTGCAGATATAATGATCGTGTAATTGGTGAATGCAGTCTGTTGTTTATCTACATGTGTGTGATGGTGAAACAGTCTTTATCCTGTAACATTGTTCTGTTGTAACAGAAAATTCAGTAACTTCTAGAAACTTCAGTAAATCCTGCTCCAGACAGACTTCAACAAAACTCCAGAGAATTCACACAAGCTCTATTTCCCTCTGACTTCCTCTTGGTCTGTATTAATAAAGCCAATGTCAGCTGTGCTCCTCTTGAAGAATGTATGAAGGCTTATAACTGTGCAGGGAGTGTCTGATGTTACCCAGAATACATTGCAGCAGTCTCCCTCATTCAACCCCTCAGCATCTTAAAATACAGAGCTGTGGATCTGTACTGAGATCAGCTGTTCTCTCTCAATCA
>JBAJNP010015291.1:0-10089 GCA_036877545.1 Yasuhikotakia modesta
ATTCAAGCCATAAATAAACTAACACAACAAACGAGGCATTTGCAGGGAAAGACGATTATCAACTTCCGGCTGTTTTTCTCAACTAGGACGAGTGGAGACGAGGCGTTTGGGAAAAGTTTAATATTGCACTTTTGTTTGTTGTCTCTTATGTCTCACACATTAAATAAAATGTACAATTTACACGCAGAAGAGGAGCCGGAAGGAGTCTTACCTCACGCGTCACGCGACTGACGTCAGAGCGTCGCCCTCAGTGTCACGCTTCAACTCCAGCAGGGACTTTAATAGAAAAACAATTAGCAATAATAATAATAATAATAATAATAATAATAATGAACTTTCTGCGAGTCCCTTTTAAACAATCACACTTTGCACACTTTGAAAACTTTACTTAGCAAAGTCAACCTTTGGGAAATAAAGACAAACTCCCTCTAATAATAAATAAACGTGGCATCTTATGCACCTCAATTCACGCACAACCTTCTGAATAATGAGTGTTTTATTAAATTATTTTGTAAATATCCCGTTTGATAATAAAGTGTTATATTGTGCAAAGATAAATGTGTTGCATGATTTTATTAGGCCTGTGAAAATAACTAATTTTATATTATAACGATATATTCTCTATTGTTATATATGAGTGCGTCTCAAGTTGCTGGTGTATCAATGTAAACAATTGATGTACAAAGTCTGTTATACGTCTATTAGCCAATAGAGGGCAGCCTCGTTTAAATATCTCTCTTGTCATAGCAAAGTAAGTCTGTATTTATTTCAATTACAGACTAACTAATATAATAAATGTTTACACGTGTGTTTTGTTGTTTACAAATTCGCCCAACGTTATTTGCTTGGTATATAAAGGTCTGGTTTTGGGAACCAATGAGGTTCAGGTGATGCCACCTTCATAAATGCTGCTGGCTTGAACAGGTCCAGATCCCAAATGCCACACAGCAGGTATCTGACAGTATCCATAGCAACAGCGATGATATGACCAAGATGTTTTCAATACTGTACCTGCCTGATCCTTCAAGACAGACAGGAGACTGTTCTCAGCATCTTATAATATCATGAGCTTCACTGAAACTTCACCTTTGCTCTCCTATGCAGAGTCACCGTTCCTTCCCATAGTTTTCTCCTCCAATTTTGTGGAAGGATTCAAAAGCACAAACATTGGAAAAATGTACATTTCTGGAAGCAACACAAACTTTAAGCCAAAGGCAATTATAATGATGGGAAAAGTCTCGGTATAACTCAGTAGGTTTCATCTTGCAATACAAACTGACAGCCACGGTTTCACCAAGTACTATTTTTAAAACTGTGACCTGATTTATTTTCACATTAAAAGTTGTAAATGATCATTAATAAATAATCATTCATTGATAAATTGCTTGCTTAACAAATGTTTTAGTCTGTGTGCTGAGATGGAAAAGGTTTTTAATGATTTTACATTAGTTATAATAAACTAGTACATGTTTCCATTGCAAGTTATGCAGTAGTTTGCTTACTTCTTTAAACATGGGAATTATGTTCATTTTCTTATTTACGATCATACAAGCCTGAAATATCTCCACAAGAGGGCGACAGCCGTCAGCACAAACAATGTACAACGTCTTCAATAAAATATAAAGGAAAAGGTTTCATTTACTTTTCTCATGTTACAGTAAAATCTGTACTGAACTTTTATAAAGAGTGGTGATAGAAAACAGAGATTTTGAAAATACTTCCCATGACCCTTAAGGCACCATTTGATTACATTTCAATGGTATTAAGAAACTGGATTAATAATATATGATTTATTCATTAAACACTTTTACACGGTATTATCTTGTGCTTAAACTGAACCGAACTGAACAGAACTGAACCAGCCTGAAAACAAAAGTTTTGTAATTTGCCAACTTTTACAAAATCTAAAACACATTGAACACTGAAGCTTGCTTTGGCAAATTTAGTGAATCGTTTGGGTTTAGCCCCACGTTATTTGTACAGCAGCTGTGCAACAATGTGCCATTGTTAAAAGCTCTTTATAAATAAAACTATAAATAAACTCAAACTTGAACTTAAAAGGAAACATGTTTGCTTATGTTAACTCAATCTTATGCTATATCTAAGCTCACAATAATAAACATCCTCACGTTTATTCAACCGAGTATTCAAACTCATTATCCACCCTATTACACAATAATGTGGCTTTAATTTTTATCTGCGGTATAACTCATGCAGTGATAAAATATGTGTGACCTTAGGGTGGCTTCAACTGGGCGGGGAGGAAATTGAATGCTATCCTACCTTTATACTTCATTTGCTCACCATAACAAACATTTCCATAATGCAATATAAAACTGATAAAAAACTTCTTTGGTAGTTGAAAATACACACACACCTTGTACAAAACATACATATTGTTTCAGTTTTGCTCTGCTCTCATGGAAAAGATTATCTAGGAAACGTAAATTCTGGATTAGACCGACAGACCAGATTGTTGCCTCCTTGTCTTTTGTTGGATGAAAAAAAAATATATCAAGACAGTACAGAGAATCATCTTTTATTAATAAATAAAATGTGCCAAGATGGTTTTCAAAGATTTAAAACAGGTTGTTTCAGACTTAAAGCCGTTTCAGTCGTTCAGCGATGTGTCAGGGCTCTAGGCTGGTCTTGTAGATGGACTTAGATGACATTTGTGGAGCATTTTTCTGATCCACTATAAACAGAATGCATTCACAATAATTTGCGTTCTAGGTCCATGAAGTTTCTGTGATATTAAGACAATAAAACAATTGACTCAATAATGTTCCTATGGCTCAAATGCTAGAAATGCTAAGATGGAGCTAAGGTGCAGTTTCCAGCAATAAACAAGGAATACCCTTATGAACTATAAATCACTTTGGGGGAAAGCATTTGCTAAATGCATAAATGTTAATGTTAACAATAAGTTACGAGATCCATAAATGTATTTTATGTTCAGCCTGGATTTAGCTCTGCCTTTGCCAAAGTACAAAAGAATTTTTCCCTCCTTTTCAAAGTCATTAATTAAACAGATTAAATATTGCCAAACCATACAGTCTGGTGGTAGAAAATAAAACTGGAGGTTTCTGCTATAGGTTAATGGTTTTCCATTGCAACACTGTTGTCACCTTTTAATTTTTTTAAATACGTCTCTAAATTTAGTAACACGCTAGACTGCATCTTTCCTCTAATAGCCCCAAAGGACTCCAGTTTACAGCTGGCTCCATAACTCTGCAGAAATCCATCCTAGCCAGCATTAGCATGTGAGGAGTTAACCGGGCTGTCGCTGTGGGTTTTTGTTTCAATAAAGATTTACATTTGTTCCCTTAATGATAAACATCAGGTCACATTTTTGCTTTGCTTTTGTAATACACACAAACTTCTGAGTAAGTTCTGACTCGCCTCATCCTCTGGTCTGGAGAAAACGTGGCCCAAAGCCACGCTCAGACAGAAGGAACAGAAATTCTTGTGTCTTCCAAAACATACACAGAACAGCCACAGCCCTCAACAGGCCCTCAGTCTGAAAGATGTTTTCTAGAGTTTTCTAGATACTAGAGTTAGACCTGCTCAAGCCAGAATCCAAAGTGCAAATGAGGACAACAGGAAGTGACTTTTTGTCTCTTGAGAGCTCACATCATATCCACACAATACAATCACACTGTTGTTTATCACAGCCTCTTGGAATTACCCAAATAAATCAGGTATCATTGGTTTTTAGGCTTCAGTAAAGCATAAATAAATAAACAGATGCCTTTCAAAACGAGCTGCATTGAGATAATTATAATCTTTTACTAAGGCTGCGCACAAACATGTTAATGTGCTCATAGCAACAGCAATATTTAGTCACCAGCTGTAAATTCTTACAAATTCATGTTTTACTCAGTCCTTAAGGTTTTAAAGAATGCTTAACAGAATGCTTTGGTTTCACAGGTATGTTAGTGTTTGAGTTTTCAAAGGGTGTTTTTGTGGTTAATTTATGCAAGTCGTCTTCTCTCTCTCTTCTTATTTGTTGTTTTGCCACACTGTGTACTTGAGAATCAAGTCGTTCGCTATGAACGCTAGAATTAGCTATTATGTGGAAGCTACGTTTATCTGCTGTGTTTATACTTGTGTTCACAGGTAAGGTATTGTTTGTAAAAGTCTCTGTTAATTTATCCGTGTTGCGCTTAACAGCTTTGTGTGTGCTTGCGACGTTTCTGAGGGCGGCGATCTTTTTGGCTACGGTGGCCCGCGCAGCCGCTAGTTGAGGGAACTGCTTGGTGTACAGGGCTGACGTGTACTGCAGTTCAGGTGTTATCAATCTCTGACAGAGCTCATGGGTTTCATTGCTCAACCCTGTCCGGAGGTTATATCCTTGAATAACGGCAGAGCCGTACTGAAATGGTTTTAGTGATGAATCCTGGACCCGCGCTGGATCGACCGCCCCACCGTCTTGGAGACACATTTGTTCCAGGTTCCTTCTCCTTTCCCTCAGAAGTTCCACCTCCTTGTGCAGTTTTGTCCGCCCAAGCGTCACATCTATACGTTTCCAGAAAGTTGCATTAAAGTGCTGGTACATTCGCCAATCTAGGGCATTCCACTGTTTCACACGCTCTGCGGTTCCTGAATCCAAGGAGTGTCGGGAGTGCTCACTGCGGCTGTTGAGGCGGAAAGACACAATATCGTCCAGTGTCCAACACAGGGTGTGTTTCAGAAGTATCATTGATTCGTCGAAATACTCTGAAATGAGAATAAGAGGAAAGTCACGTTCCACGGCGGCAATGATCTCTGCGCTGCGACGGTCCAGCTCAGTTTCGTTTTCAGGTGCCGTATTATCCAAACCGAAGTCAAAGGTCAAAATGTTCCGTGCATAATGGTTATTGGGCACAGAGGCGTTGTAGCTCCGCCCACCCTGCGCCAGGAACTCCTCTAAAGTTTTGACCGCTTTGAATGCTGGGATAGCTTTGTAGTAAACAAACAGAGATTCCATCATTGCCACCGGATTCCGGAGAATGGAGAAGTAAAAAGTGTCTCCAGGCATCAACATTCTGACCTAAAAAGAGTTAGAAAAGAAAGTCAATATAAATAAAATGTTCTTCATTTTTCTGTCTTGCCAACTTGCTAAAGAAATCACTCTTTAACTCACTGTCATCAACTTTAAAGTTCCATCTTAGAAAGTCAAAAATGATAAACGCTTCATCAGTCTCTTTGCATCGAGTTAAATGTTCTCTGATTGACTCAGTATTTTCATCTAGCGTTGTGGGTTGCTGAAAAATGCTTTTCAGCTTTCTAATAGCATATTCTAATTTCAGCCATACCACAGTTAACTCGGACCAAATTACAGACTTAACCACCTAAATGCAGAAAAACACCAGCTAGCAGTTTAGGTTGTAAGAATGTTTCCATAACATTTCCATTAAGTAATAGAAACAATAAATACGTTATTTGAAAGTTGTAGGAAAAGTTAAAACCTGTTTTTTTAGATGTTTGTGTTAATCCTGTACCATTTTAAACATTCTATTAACAACTTAAAACTAAACGTTTTGATACATAATATATATACACATATACACGTGTGTGTGTGTGTGTGTGTGTGTGTGACATCCCAGACTGACCTCCTGTGACTGGAATCTCATATGATTGCACAGGATGTGGAACTCCTTCACGCTGCGAGTCCTAACGCCTTCCACAAAGTGTGTCGCAAAGAATGATGGGTAAAATAACTGGCTGTGCATGTTCAATGGAAGAGCAAAGGTCAGGTTGTGACTGTCCCCGTAGCGATAGAGAATGTTCAGTATGGTGCTGCTGGCAGTCTTATGTGTCTTCAGAAAGACTATGTGGTTTTTCGGTCGACACTTGACACTTTCTGCTGGTCCAGAACTTTTGGTGGTACCGCTGAGGTTAGCTGGCTGGTTGAGGTATGAAGATTGTTTAGCCACTTCTTGGTTCAAGAGTTTATTTTCTACCGCTATTGCAGAAGCTACAAAGTCTGCAAACGTTCTGGCAGTGCTAGCGAGATGCCTGGGAGATGATGTGGCCAACGTTTTCCTGGAAGCCTCCAAGAGTTGGTTCCTTCCATCTTTTGAACGAGTGTCTCCGCTCTTTTCATTCCTCTGTATGAAAGGATGCCAGTCTGTTGGGTTCTGGACAGCAGCTGCAGAGACGGACCACAGGTCTGTGAGCTGTATGGGCCTCTGGATCTCAGCTGGCATTCTGACCAACTGCTCATCCACTAGCTTCAAAACCTTGGAGTTCCTGAGAGAGAGAGAGCGAGAGAGCGAGAGCGAGAGAGAGAGAGGGACAACAAATTCTTCATAGTGACATTTCTGTCACAAAACTAAAGAAACCAGTAACATTTATCGGCCCTACATAAGTTATACAACAATTTCTACATAAGTTTCTACTAACTTATATATAAACTTCTTTAAAAAAAATATATAATTGAAATAATGTATAAATGCATTATATTTAAATTATATTAAAGCAAAAACACACTCACCTGGCCTGCCGGACAACGCCCAACATCTGCAGCGCTACACAGACCACCGTCAGGACCATGAGAGTGAACCACATGAAACGCAGACGGCTGCAACACACAACTCTCACACGCCTGTTAAACACACACAAAAAACACAGATGACTGCAACACGCAACTCTCACGCACCTGTTAAACACACACAAAACGCACGTGACTGCAACACGCAACTCATTCTCAAAACACACACTGTTAAAAAATGTGACAGACTTATGAACTGAAAAATCTCAAACATTGTAGGTTAGAAACCAGGAAATATTGACCTAATGAAAAACAAATAATAATGCCATTAGGTGACATTTAACTAGTTACTAGGTTACTGAAGAAGGAGAGCAAGAAGACTGAGTATACCGTTACAGTACAGGTAAAGAGGATCTCTGATAGGTTAAGGGTGGGTTAACAAAGTCTAGCTACGTCAGACTTTGCAGCAAAAGAACAAAACAACTATTACAATCAGCAAAAACAGCGATATGTGGTCATTTCAGTGTGACTGAGTGTATGTATACAAGTATATATATTTATTTATATAAAATCTGTTCAGCGATGGACCAAATTGAAAAAATGGAATAAGGATTTGATCAAGCTGACAGTTTGATCTAATCATTCCAGTCTGTCTGCGGTATTTTCAAACCCAAAGCCACATTTTCCCCCGCAGAGAGTAATATCCTCTGTGTGTGTGTGTGTGTGTGTGTGTTTTAAGGATTTTAGGAAACTTTTTGCATGATTAAAATTTTGCTGTATGTAAGTTTCCCTTTACTGTTACAATTTACCATTTACTGTATATCTCATATATAACTAAACATATTCTATATCTTGCAGGTAGGTTTGCATTAGCTAGAGTTTGTGAATATTACATTTCCATTAAAATTCCCTGTGGCTGGTTGCACTGGGAAACAATACGCTTCTTATTTGTATGGAGGGAAAGATATTACGCTGTGCTTCTATTTTGCTCTCCCTCTCTCTCTCCCTCTCTCCCCATCTTTTTTCTTACCCTTTCTGCCCATTTCTGTGTTTTTATTTGGCCGCATCATAAATTGCTCGGCTTGAGTCATTTTACAGATCACAGCCGCATAAATAAATAACAGCCATTCACTCGGGGTAAAATTAGAGACTGTTTCTGTCACTGAACACACTTTCATCAGCACTACACACATACATGACGTTTTACTCCAGACCAGGAAACCACAGCAGCGCTGAAACAGCAGGTCTCAATGCTCAAAACTCCTGCAAAACTCGTCCAAGTGAATTCACAAAATGGCCGTATTAAAACAATCACTCTGTGCTGAAAATCATAGTCAGACAGTGTGCTCTTATAATCATACACGGTGACGGACAGTCAGCACATCTTAAATTACGATCAACTGACCTCACGTTATTGTTTCTACGGCTCGGTTGCAAAATTTAATTTGTTGGAGGCACAAAATTGCAGGTTTGGGCTTTAATTTAATTTGGTAATTTAAATGAAATGCCTGTTCCTGTAACCGAAACAAGTGGCTTTCATAGTCAATGCGGTCAGTGATACCAAACTGAGCATATTTCACACAGAAACAAAGAAAAGATACTTTTAAAATCGAAATGAAGGTCTGCCAGGACATATGAATGTAATTTTACCTATCATATTTCATAAAGCATCAACAGCTGTTTACCTCACTCTTTAAACAGTTCCTCTGGCAGTCTGGGTCCTGCTAATGAAAAGCATCTCTTTAAAAAGGCCATGACCACGAAAACTGGTGTGTAGCGAATCCATTTTATAAACAAAAGGCCTGATACTTTTAAGTATTAAGCAATGTTATGAGAAATATGTTACTGTACGTGTTTGTGACTGCTCAAAAAACAACATAGCTGGTTAGCAGAATTGGGTCTCCAGCATGCTAATGTCTCCACCGGGGGTTTTAACTAGTTTAACCAGCAAAACTTTCTCGCTCGACCGGCGGCGCCATCTGAGGTTAGTCCAGACCCGCTTGGAAATTTATGCTGGTTATTTTAGCAGCAATTGTACACAACTGCAAAAACACAATATTACACAGCAAAATGTTTCAACCGCATACACTCCCCTCATATTGTTTTCTCTAGCAGTAATTTAGTAAGGCCGGCCGACACACACACACAAACATCAGGGAAGGATTAAAACTCTTAAAAACTTCTCACTTTCCCTTAGGTCACAGAAACATCTGGAACAGAGAATTCACCCCTTCCCTTGTGGCATTTATCCCACATATGCACTCCAGTTTTCCGCAATACAGTTTATTAAAGGGTGAAGAAAGGGCTGTATTCAAGCTTCCTCGTGAAAAGCATGAGCGTCTGTCTCCACAGACCACAAGCGTGACTATTTGATAATCGACAGCAACAGCTTCTGTATGTTCCCAACAAACATCCGATTACATCCAATCGGACGTCTGTGTTATTTCAAAAGCATTAATGATGAATACGTAACATTGCTTTGGCTATTAAGCTTAAACTTTAGCTTCTGAGTTCACACAGGGGAGCATTAGCATACCATTAATAAATAAATAGGAAACAATAATGGCTAGCACTTTACATCACAGTTTCCATGTTAGGCATCTATGTGTTACTTTGGGCAATTACAGAGGCAATAAAACTACAAGCAGAGACACAAAATAACACATTAAGTATGCATTTCGTTATCATAATGACCATGCTAACCTAAATAAACAGTAACATGATGTGTAAACAACGACGCTAGGTTGTTGACATGCATAGTAAATTACACATAGTAACTTACCCAACAGACCCAACGAGAAAAATACATAGTAGAAACAAGCTGTAATATATTTTAACATCGTTGTATCTAATGCAGATAAACAATAAACAATAATATAAACAATATTTAACTCATTCAATTCAATTCATCGCAGAGCGACGAGGCGCGCGCGCATCACGCGGGAATTTCTCCTCAGGGCGCGCGGGAGACGGAGAGCGACGACCGTTATTTTATCCAGCGGCGGGAATTCGCTGCCCTCGCCGCCCGACGTCCTTCAGACGCCGCTCAGACTCTCCGGTTGCGACGCGGACGGTAAGTACGACTTTTCTTGACGGTAAACTGGGAGTTTGTTCACTTACGTGGTCCACGGGGGAGCGGTCCGCCAGCGGGAGGGTTGGAGCATGTCGCGCGCTTGTACCGGGGACGACACCCGCGATGTCCCCTCACCGGTCCTCGGACCCTTCCGAGGGTTTTAACCGCTGCAGATCCAGAGTTTGGGACTCCTCCCGCTAACAACAGATGCTGGGAGAGAGAGAGATGGTTACGCTGGCGAAGTGTCTTTAATCGTCTATGGTTTTAACGACCATAGAGGAGAAACAGCCTTTAACAATATGAAGCCTTTACAAATAACAATTAAGTACTAAAGCTTAACAAACAACGAAGGTTTTAAGGCACAAACTTACAGCGATGTTGTTAATTTTAGTGACAGCAAATGTAATCCGTGCCAGTCTAACTGTGATCCCTTAATACTGAGTTTCCTACAAAGTGAACACACCTGTGTCTCTCTCTCTCCCTCTCTCTCTCTGTCTCTCTCTGTCTCTCTCTCTCTCTCTCTCCCTCTCTCTCTCTGTCT
>JBAJNP010015292.1:0-10087 GCA_036877545.1 Yasuhikotakia modesta
ATTGTTTAATGTTTTCACCTTAACACCTTCCCAGTTTGTTAATTGAAGTTGCGACAACAGATTGTTTGGCAGTTACTGTATTTTTAACATATTAGCACAACCTCACGTTTATTGATCTATATTCAGCTGTTCCTCAGCTGTTCCTCTTTAAACAATGACAGCGTGAGCGCAGAGGTTAGCCAACCAGGGGCGTGAGAGGCAAAGGTCATTTACATATAGAAGTCTTAAAGGTAAAGTTTCGATAACAGGTCATTCTATGAGTCAGGAGAGAAGGCGGGACATGATTATATAAAATATGACAAAATACAGTATCATTCTGATGCAGGTTCATCTGAGGTGGGTCAGTAAGCAAACACCTGCTCGGTAACCACTCAAACCTCTCTTAGCAACCACACAGCAATACCCCGGCAACCACACACGGCACCCTATAGCATAGAGGCGGTGATTTGTGTGTAGGCAAGCACCGCCCGCAGTTTCTTCAGTTTTGTGTTTTATTTTTTCCTCAGTTTTGTCAGGTTTTACTCTAAGCAGAGATCCTGAATTCTTCTCCAGGAAATCTTTATCAGTCTTAATTTGCCTCATTACTGCAGCAGGTTTTAAAGGGTTCTTCGCTTATAAAGGGAAATAAATTACTTACCCTCGTGTCGCTTCAAATCTGTGTGATTTTCGGTCTGTCTGAAGGAACACAAAATGAGACGTTTCGCAGAAAGTTGCTCATTTTCAAACAATAAGGGACAATTGTTCTGAACTGAAACTGAAATAACTATAAAAGCAGTTAATGTGAGTCATACGATATATTATTATATAAATCTTCAAGCCATCATTACCTGTGTGAGTAAAAGACCAAACTGAATTATTCCAAATTATTATCCAGGGAGTCATTATTCACTGAAAGTTTTTCTAGTAGCTCTCAAGTCTTATTAGTGATTTTAATATGCGCATAAAATTCAAATGAGGGATGTCACGATTCCTAAACAGGCACACAAGAACCAATCATGTAACTGAGGTATTGAGGCATATTATTATACATATTATTTTAAATTGCAGGTTATTTTATGTAGGTTGAAATCGAATAAAGTCAAACATTTCCTGTGGAAACATACCAGACAGCTCAAATTGTAAATCATTATAAAACCTTACCGTTGTGAGTGAATTACTGTAATGACATTGTGTTGATCTGTAATGTATTTGCTCAAGTCACAGCTTTACATGTGGACTGTAACTGTTCAGGTGCGCGTCGGAGGTGATGGACGGCTCTCAGTATTTTGTGCTGTTGATGATCACAGATGGAGTCATTTCAGACATGGTTCAGACCCGAGAGGCCGTGGTCACTGTGAGTCTTTCTGCTCCTGAATCTCTGAGGGTTTCTGAATCAAACAAACACTGACAGAAAAATGTTGATTGTGTGTCCAGGCGGCGTCTCTGCCCATGTCCATCATCATCGTGGGGGTGGGACCTGCCGAGTTTGATGGTGAGATCACACAAAGTTTCACTGCAAACAGAGATGCTTTTAAAAGGAGACGAAGGGCTTACGTAACGCTTCTCTCTTTATGTAACAGCGATGGAAGAGCTGGATGGAGATGAGGTCAGGGTGTCCTCTGGAGGACGTGTGGCTGAGAGAGACATCGTCCAGGTGTGTTTTCATGTTCTGTGCAGTAATTGTGATCTTTACTGGAGCTTCACTGAAGCTTCACCGACTGCAGAGAGAAGTTGAGAGGACATATACATATAAACACATATAAGGACATATACATATAAACACATAAAGGACTATATGTGTTTATATGTATATGTCCTATAGACATAAGCACATACAATAAAACAGATTTGATTTAATGTTATTTACACAGACACACCAGTACTCACATCTTATTGATAATTATGTAAATATAAACCTCTGTCTAATGTATAAATGTAAACAATGTAAACAAATACGAAGCTCTAGTTATGCTCAGCTCTAGACTATTTTATGGGGTCTTCAAATATTTTTTTGGACAGTGAGGGATCTTGAAGTGAAACAGATTATGGTTTGATGCACCATCACACATGTAGTCAGTGTAACGATAAACTATCTTAATTGTGTGTTTCTCAGTTTGTGCCGTTCCGGGATTACATCGACCGATCCGGGAACCAGGTGCTCAGCATGGCCCGACTGGCCAAAGACGTCCTGGCTGAGATTCCTGACCAGCTGCTGTCGTTCATGAAGAACAGAGGCATCGAACCCAGGCCAGCCCTCTCGTCCTCTCCCACACCACAGATAAACCTCCAACTCTGATCCCAGATCAGCCCTTTCTCCACTCTGTCACTCCAGCTCAGCTACATATCTGCACAGATCGCACACTTTCCTTTCTGCATCGGTTAGCAGCGGCACATCATGTAGTTACACAATAATCCTGAAATCAGGAATGCGGTCATGTAACGTGTGATGTTACGCTTCATCCACACAGTGTTATGGTTTGTGTTTGTTGAACGTTTTAGACGGAAGATCTCAGGAAAACTGTCAAAAAATGTTTCAACCCCAAATCAAAAGGAATAAAGAAGAAATGTGACTTATGAAGAACAGAACCCCCAAATTCTCATTACAGTATGACAAAAAAAATCACATTTTTCACAGCCATAAAAGATTATTTTTGCATTACAGTTCTAACAGTTGTGATTCTCAAGTAATTGTCCTAAAAATAGTCTTTCTTTTCTTCATACAAAATCAAACCCTTTTCATTTCGGGGTGGAATATGAACAGGGCATTTATTCATGAGATTCCAGCAGGGAGAGACATAGACTATGTGTGTGTGTTTATGAGAGTGAGTGTGTGACAGTGTGTGTGTGTGTGTGTGTTTATGAGAGTGAGTGTGTGACAGTGTGTGTGTGTGTGTGTTTATGAGAGTGAGTGTGTGACAGTGTGTGCATTCACGCTGCCATTGTGTTGCAGTTACAGGTGTGAGGTTACAAAGATGCTATAGATGATTGTGTATGTTTACAGAAATGAGGACATTCCACCTAAATCTTTATTTTTCATTCACACTTTTGCTGTATATAATATTTAGCCCAATAACGTTTACATGCATTATTAAATATAACCACGATTAATGGATGAATTATATTCACAAGCCTCGTTGCTGTGATCAAGATGTTAGCCAGACATTCATCAAGTTATCTCTGTATTTATATACAGTATATTATAAATATATATATGCATATTCTATTTAAAGTGTTCTAACTGTAGCTAAATTGTAGATCTAAATGTTTATTTCATAGTAAATACAGCTGCTTGTGCCAAAACGCGATGATGTCACGTTCCCGTCAGGCTGTGTATTAATGTATGTGAGGCGTTTTATAACTTCCTGTCGTGTTTTTAATAAAGCATGAATGTGTTGTGTTGACTTCTGAGCTTTTTAATCCACAGGATGAATGAATGGCTATAGATTGTGTTAATGTTAAATCTGGCAGTATTGAATTTTAACAGATTGTTCTGTGTTTAGCAGAATTTAGCTGCACAGGTGACATGCAGTTACCCCAGAGAATAATATTGACCCTAATTATTAATCTGAAAGTCTCACGCTATAGTTAGGACAGGAAAAAGCATTAAACAGATGTTGTTCAGAACATCTGTTTATGTTCATGTTCAGAAAACTGAACATGGAAATATTATTGCAAGTGCTGAAAAATTCATTGCACTACTGTAAACGTGTAAAATTTACACTGTAAATGTAGCTTTTTTGTGTTTGCTTGTTTTGTTTTCACAAAGGAGAGATGGGTTGAAATTATTTAAGTACCACTGATTCTGTTCACAAATGTTTAGCACTTTGGCATCTGATGGTGAACTAATAATGTTGACGTATGATAATTTTGGGTGAGGTGTATGACGTTTCATTGTATAATAATCATGTGTGACCAAACAGTTTCTAATGCATTTCCATCCCGAGACAGCTGCTGTAAATGATTCTGGGTCTCTGGTGCTGATCTGTGTGACGGGTTGATTGTGTGTGAAGCTCAAGGGTCTCCTGACATCTGCTGGAGATCTCGAGAACATTCTGTGTGTCCTCAGCTGTTGCTTATGCACGAGAGAGAGAGAGAGAGAGAGAGAGAGAGAGAGAGAGAGAGAGTTATAAGGTTATTTGGTAATTGGTAAGAAAACATTTTGTTCAGTTACTGTCCTCTAGTGGTAATAAAATGTATCTTTATTGTAATTGTTTACAGCTTAAGAGTTTAAGGAATAAAATCAAAACTAATTCCATGTATTAAATGTAAAATTCTGACTTTCCCCAGGATCTGAGGCACCAGAGACTCGTACAGACTTCAGGATGACTGCAGTAAAACCACCCAAAACACCCTTTGAACACCTTAGCAACCATCCTAGCAACACACTAGAAACCATTTGTCAGAAAACTATTGAGATATATTTATCAACATAAAATTCAATCCAATGTTTGTTTTCAGAGCGACCGCTGTATCTTTACAGCGTAAGTTTTCATCTAAACGCTCTTGTCTGTATCTCCTGCAGGTCAGATCAGATTCGGTGGAGAGAAAGTTCTTCTGTGATGATCAGAAGCGGTTCTGAGCCTCTGTCGCTGTTTCTCATTAGCACAGAAGTTCTGCGGTGCTGTCGAGGAACCTCTTGTGCAACTTAAAAGCCCATGAGAATCTCTGAGACTCTTAATCCACACGCCGCAAAACTATTGAATTAGTCCAGCAGAACTCTGTGATGAATTCTTCTGGATTTAGAGTTAAACTTGACATGACATTAGTGTGCAATTTAACTTAAATATTGATGCATTTGGTATGAAACCATTTTAAAGGAGAAATGACAGTTTTTGATTTATGCATTCACAACTGCAACAAAAAACACCACTTCCTGCAACGGTACAGCACTGTTATCTTAAAATATGTGTATCATAGCTGCTGTCTGAAACGGCTTTATTAAAACACACATTAGATTCTCTAGTAAAGTACATCTACGGCTGCTTATCTCAGCTGCTGGCTGATGTTTGTCCCCTGAAATTTAGATGAACATACAGATTTACATTGAAGATTTAAGGTTTGTGTTGGAAGCTGAGAATAAATGATGATTGACAAAAGCTGATGAAAGCGTGACTGAGTTCCCACAGGAATGTTTGTTCTCCAGTGAGGCGTTTGTCCCGGGGTTGGAGCTCACCGGAGGTCCCTCATAAACGTGAAGTTTGTTAAAGACCCTTGTTACGCAGGAGGCGCCTGCGCTTTTAAAAACATCGTCTCCTGGACCCTGAGGAGGTGAGGAGCTACCACAGGAGAAATATTGTGTTTTTACCAACGCTGATCAAACTAGTGGTTTTCCATTGTAAACCTGTTTCCTATTACCAGTAACCAAAGCCACTGGCTTAGAGGGAAACAGCTTGTATCATCGTAAGAGCGCAGAGAGAACCATTAGAGAACTCTGGCAATAAAAAAACCAGAACAATCGTAACATTTAGAATGAAGTCATGCAAACACAGTTTGTTACACGAGCTTCATGTCTTGTAGAGTCAGAAAAAAAGATGTTTGTGGATTTGAAGTTAATTAGGGTCTGTGGTTATATTGATTGAACCGCCTCTAAAACAGCTTCCTGTGGACTGATGGCTTTCTGCCGTTTATATGTGCTTCACTTATTTATTTTCTCTGGAAGTGTCACAGCAGGACAGAATCGCTCAGAGCCGCGACACTCTGCCAGATTTTACGAGAGAACAGAAAGGAAAAGCCAAAAGTGTTGAAAATGGAACATTTTCGAGAGGCTTTTAAAGAGACTCGAACAAAAACTGTTTTGTAAGACGGTGGCTGCAGGTCAGACGCAGACGCAGCTCAGAATCTGGATGGATCTCAGCAGAGGCTCTGAGGGACAGATGTGTGTGTACCTCACTGCTGAAGTGTGTTCCTTGTTAGCAGGAAACTGTGATGGATTGCTGCATGTTTCCATTTACCTCATCCCCAACTGCTTTTATGAAGCTGTTTGTTTGAAGCTGTTGTTGTTTAACGTCAGCACTGACACAAACATCAACAATGACTGTTCAGTTTGTGGCGTTTGTGTCACATTTGTAAATAACCTGCAATTTACTTGCTGTAAACAATGTTATCAATCACAGCTCAAATTGCTGTCACTGTGAGTTAGTTTGGATTTATGTACATGTGCCGTCCTGATCTGGGACTGAGCTTAAATGTTTGATGTGTCTTATATGCTTTAAAGGTAGGGTAGGCAGTTTAAGAGATTTAGTTTTAGAGCAGCATATAGCAATGAGATACTGCACTCTTTCAACATAATATCATAATTAGAAATAGGTTTTCTCTTCATTCAATGCAAGTATCAGTATTTACGTGAAAATATTCACGTCAAAGTCTAGACAGATGTTAAGCAGATATACTGTAGCATGCAGGGAAAACAAGGCTACAGTGTTTAGCACATGTGAACTGGGCTGAAACTGAGAGCTGAACTAGTTGCATGTAATTACCATGATTGGTGTGATGTGTTTAATGTGGGTTTAATGTGATCTGAGTGAATGTGTGTAATGGGGACTTAATTGATGCTTTACACTCAGCCTCACAGGGTTTGAGTGATGCACCCAGCGTGCATCAGAACATTATTAAACGTCTAACAACGGGACGTCTTAAATTCAGTCTTCAGCTAGAACTGTGTAACGTAACATTAGCATGATGTTTGAACATTAGCAGGCTAGTCGACAGGTCTGTGTGTCAAAGGCCTGATGCCTTTGCTCACACGATGGGCGTTCCCGTCAGCCTGCAGTCTTACCGGTTGCAAGCGCCACATGCTGCCACAGTTGAGATCTTTATTGTAATGGTGATGTTTAGACTTGCATTGACCTGACAGTTCAAATTCTGAATCATTATTATAAACGTACTGCTGGGGAGATTATTTTAAACACTGATCTGTTGTTAACCTGCTCAATAAGTGATTTCTGTTCATTTTCAATCAGAAAGTTAATGATCGCAGCTTTAATTTCCTTTGTAACCTTTTCATTGTTCTGTTGAGTTTGTCAGTTTTTCCATTCAGGTTTTTAGGCACATAGTTGCTCTTGACTTGAGACGTGAAGTCTGTGTGACCTGCAGTTCTCGTCCAGACTGAGTATTCATAGGTATGTGAACAACCTAAATACTTTATTTTGACCCAGAATTTAACAGACAGAACATCTCCTCCATACTTTATGAACACTGGTGACATTTACATAATAAGGGGTTCAGGGGTTACTAAAGTTTAACCCACAGAGGAGTTTAACCATGTTATGTTGTCTTGTTTCTGAGCAAATACGTCTATCAGCTGTTTTAGTGTGTATCTGTAAACAAACATCCAGTTTTATTTACTGTTATTAACAACAAAATAAGAAGTTGTTGTTGACTTGCGTCACACAAAAATGACACAACAGCACAGGCCTGCTGTGAGTCTGTGATGTTTTGAACCCAGAGCAGAAAACAGCAGTTGTCAGGCAGTGTAAGTGTTCAGTGGTGTGTATAGAGTGTGTTGTGTGTCCCTGAGAACAATCAGTGCTGGTGGCCCTTGAACTCAGGGTGTGTTGTGTGTTTTTCTGGAGTAAACAAGCAGAGAAAAGGAAAGGACAACTTTTATCAGTTTTTATCTTTCAGGAGAGAGTTTGAGTCTGTGAGGAAAGCTGTTGTGAGCTGTGGTGAAAATGCAGATTTATAAACACTGAATCCTCAGGAACCTTCAGAAACCACCTCAGTGACCATGACTGTCCTGCTGTGTGAAGCAGAGACTAATCTGTCCCATAACAAACGTTTTCTTAGATGTTGCATTAACAGAATATATATAATGTTAAAAGAGCGTTCTAATATTGTTACTAAGGAACGTTTTGAGAACGTGGCCCCTCAGACTGAGATGTTAAGAGTGTCCAGCTGTTGTGTTCATTAATGCTGCTTTCATGTGATGTTTAATCTCATACAGACAGTCTGTCCTGCTGTCTCTGATGTAAGACACAGTCTGTAGATCCTCTGCAACGGATCCAGAGGCACGTTTAACGCTGTAAATGAGAGGAAGTTCTGCAGGAGACAAACCAGGCTGGATTTCAGACAACACAGCATTCAGAAAACATGTTACATAACATGTGCTGCAGGGGAACGGCCTGTAATCTGTGTCTGTTTTACAGTGAAATTACAGTTAAAGTTGTTTTCACGTTTCATTAAAGGCAGGATTGAAAGTCTCTTTACATCCTGATGGCAAGTCAAATATCAGAGCGTTTATATTTTGTGAGGAGAACATGTTTGCATTTCAGATGCTCTCGAGAGATTGTGGCTGGTGGTGTTGAGATGGTTCGTTCCACAGATGATGGTCCAGGATGGAGTTGATGAAGGTCTGGTGTGAAGATTGTAGCTCCAGAACCATGCAGGTTGGTTGTCCTCACAAGATGCATTGATGTTCAGATTTACTCTGAGCCTGCCTGACTGCGTAGTATTACTAGTACTATTAGTTAAACTCTTGTTAGCTGATTAATTAGTTTACTAGTCAACCAATCGCTGACACTGTAACTCTATCGTCTTTACCACAGTACAAGCAAGAAACCATCAGTCCTGTCTCTGCTCAACCTCTGACAAACCATATCAAAACCAGGCAAGTTTTCTGTTTGTAGACATGAAGGTAACTGAGAAGATCTGATTCACCTGCTAAAAATACACAGAGTGACTTCATGTGCCACAGGTGGAAAACAACAACATCTAGAGCGTGAGCCGTTGCCACAATGATCCAGAGTCACGTCTCTTCTAGATGTAGAAAGATGTCCATTCTAGAATCAGTTTAATTCTTATCTAGCAGTTGCTTTGAACTTCCTACTTGAAAGCAGTCACCGATTCCACCGATTGTAAAACTGCTTTAACTTTTATTGAGTTATTGTTTGTCACACTCTGCAGAACTGGTTCAAAGTCTTCCTCTCGTACCTTTAAGTTTGAGGGTTAAAAGTTAAACCATCAGGCATGAAGTGTGTTTTAGAACAGCAGACATCCGACAGGTTATCACTCAAATGTCATTTAATGTCAGGAAACTCACTGAACTCTTGAGGTTTTGAGACGGACCTTCTTGAATCACCTCATTGCTGTTTATTACTAATGAAACATTGTATTATATGTGTTTATATTAGTATATATAGGTTTTTATGAACTGCATTTGAAAAAACATTATATATTAAAATGCATTATTATTGTAGCCTCCAATCTTTATTGTTTAGCTCTCAGTCATGCAGTCATTGTATTGCATTGCTGTTAATACTAACAGCCTGAATTATTCCTTACAACTTTTGAACTGTTGACATAAACAGTTTATCTTCAGTTTCTCTGTATTGCATGAGAGACAGATGAGGTTGTTTCAAGGCTCTGCCCCCGTCTGCAGGTCACCAATCCCAGTCCTCCCAGCAGACGAGCCTTCCAGCGGATCTTCTCGTATAAAACGGGAGCGACGGAGAGACGCGCTGTTTCAAGGGCAGATTTAACCAGCATTTACATCGTTTACCAGGACAAACGGGTCGTTTCACAGCTTTGGGGTCGAGGATTAACACGAGTGACCCGGGAGGTGAGTTTGCATGTTGTTTAAAGGAGTTTAAAGGAGTTTAAAGAAGTTTAAAGAAGTTTAAAGGAGTTTCGGGGAAGTTCTGCAACTTCTGCTGCGTTAAATCGTGGAGCAGTTAATGCAGATTATAGCTTCATAATGGGACGATTGTCCATCAGCCTAGATGGTCGTTTTATAGCTACAAATGTGTTTTCATACGTGCAAAAGTAAATAAATGTACAACTTTATCATCTCACGCGTTTTTGTTATATAATATTTTAATCGTTCATGTTTCACCTTCTTCATAAACTTCACAAACTTCACAAACTTAAGTTCTCGGTGCTTAATAACAGTAAATGAATCATTGCACGACACTATTATTATATTAAACGCTGTTGTAAAGTAACTGTTTGAGTAAAAAAGCATGAGGTGGATTTAAGACACGCTGCTGTCCGGGTTACTGTCGGTCAGGCGGCAGGGGGCGCAAGAATCACCCCTGCGACCAACCTACCAAACTTCAGACATTTAATGTCAGTTTCAGGCTGTAGTTTTACACCTATAGTGTGTTTTAAACAT
>JBAJNP010015294.1:0-10086 GCA_036877545.1 Yasuhikotakia modesta
TATTCATGCAAACAAACACATTTATTCATGCAAACAAACACATTTATTCATGCAGTTCAAATACACATTCATTCCGAAATGCATCCTCACCTGCGCATATTATACAAACCATTCATGCCTTTATAGTATTTTAGCAGCTTTTAACATGATTAAAAATTAAACAGCGAGACAAACCAAACAAAACATGGATTTTATAAAAGATGAATCAATGCAACTTTATCTCATAAAAACATGTGAAAACTGAAGGCATGTCGTCAGACACCTTTCATTAGAAATATGACAAAATACTCACATGATGGAAAGTTATATTGTTTAATATAATTGCTTAATTAGAATAACATATATTTAATATATTCTAATTCATATATTACTTAATTAGAATAACATTTCACAGAGACATTTGAGTGAAACTTCAGGTTATTATTCTCAGTCATTCATGGTTCATTATGGTATTAAAAATATTAGTAGGAATTACAGACATATTATTTCATACAATATTAGCCACGGAGAATGTGGATATATAAGGATATATATTTATAGGAAACACAAGAGAACAGATTTGCAATATTTGTGTCTTACCTGCTGTGTAAAGTAACATAACAATGAGAATGAGAGGATCAGCCATAGGTGTCTGAGTTGGTTAGACACAGAAGGTCAAATGAACATTTGACTTCCTGACTCATTGCAATAAAAAAGAAAGCAGCACTTCCTGTCTGCATTACTGTCATTACAATGATGCAGATGTACTCAGAAAACATATTACACACATTCTTCCTTCTTGTTTCAGAAATGTTGTAAGACTGACGCTGTAGTTGTATGATGTATAAACACACGACTGATACATGATACAAACAGCTTCTTAAAGTTACAATTGCAAGAGACACTTTTTACCTTGTGGCTAAAATAGTACCTGAGCAACTTTGTGCTTGTTTCTAATGTAAAAGCATCTGTTAGTTTTCTTCCATTGCAAAAACTAACTTCAACACTTGAGGGCGATAAAGGCACAAAAATGATCTTCCAGCAGATGGAGCCAAAAAACCTTGAATGTTTTTATGCGGGACCTTAAAAGTGTTTTATTAAATTACAACATTACTATGTAAAAATGAATTGAACTGGTTACTGTTGTTACACTATTTTAACCATCGTTTGCCTTCACTAGTGTTTTAATGGCTCTGTCTTTTGTCAATTAATAAGGTAATGAAAGAGACACAAACTATCACACAGCATAAACCAAACTCTGCTGTTTTAAACACTTGTTTATCTGAGATTTGTTTTAAAAGTTTTAAAACAAACAAGTCTTTTGGTGAAATGAATTTACGTTCATGATTTTGAATAGCAGTCTGAGTTATTTCATAAATGCATCATTTCTGTTCTACTGAATAAGGAAAGTCATTTGGTTTTCTCTTATAATCTTTAGCTTCAGACTGTTGTGGGTTCGTTGTGTTTCTCATCACTGCTCTGCTAGACCCTTTGGGAAAATGGCCGATTTGTTTTCGTAGCCGCTGTCTTTCAACCAACACACCTGTAAACCAGCAGCACATCATCAGAACCAGAACCAGAAGATTCGTTCATGTTACTGTAAAAAATATATCAACACATTTTCTGCTATACAGCAGCTAAACGGGTCTTGATCAGGATATTAGTTTAAATGAACCTTTAATCCGGGTGGTTTGGTGAGGAAACACTTTTTTCTTACACAACAAGATCAGAAATGTAAATATGAAAAGTGAAATATGGTACCGGAGGAAAAAAACTGTACTAACTGCGAGATTATTTCTTAGTTCAGTCGTCCCTTGATGCTTTTGCTTCTTCTCTGAAAACCGGAAACAAAACCACATTTTATTATGAAGAGAAATGAGTCACAATAAAGGCTGTTGCTGAGAGAGCTGCAGTTAATGGAACAGATGAATAATATACAACATCATGAATGAATGAATGAATGAATGAATGAATGAATGCAATAATAAGCTGGAACTTACTCTGCTGTTGCCTTAACGTCCAAACAGCCAGAAACACTGTCATCATCAGCAGAACAGCTCCACACACGATCAGAGGAGACATGAGAACATGACTGAAACACACATCACAACATCTGCCGCATGTGCCGCACACAACACATCAATGCCACGAGAGAGAAGGTGACGTTTACCTGTGAGAGTCATTAGTATTGAGTACAGGTGAGAACACAGGTGTTGACCTGACAGTCTGCACTGGTGATACTGGAGACACTGGAGACAAACAGATTCTGGATATTAAAAACATGAACTGCTACTAAATGGATGTCTTATGATCTACATTCAGTTTATAAATGTTATATGAATGTATATAATGTATGTTATATAAATGCTATAAATGTTCTCTTTAAGTTATCCAAAAATACTGTTGCAATAATGTTACTATCGCAACGTTTTTTCAACATTATACGAACCTTTCTAGCACATCAAACTGTTACCTGGGAAGGTACTTTCTAATATAGTTATTAAACAGTTCATGCTAAAGTTGTTCAGGGTCATTTTAACAGCTGTGTGAATGTTTTGTACGTGTACGTGTGACATACGCGTTGTAGCGCGTGGAGTGACCGACACTTGAACGGCTACTTGTTGCTGCCCAGCCGCGCACCAGTACCAGCCCGCGTCTCTCATCTCCAGCTGCCGCAGGGTCACGGTCAACGCGCTCCTCCCGTCATCCCGGAGGTGGACGTTTCTACCGCTGGAGGTCCCGTTGGGCTCGGTGACGACACAGGAGCTCCAGTCACCGCTGCGGCACCATTTCTTATCGACGGACCTGCAGAGACGTCACACAGGTTTCAGCTGGTTTTGGATGATGATGATGGTGGTGATGATGGTGGACAGCAGATTACCCGAGGTTGGAGCTGTAGATGCACTGAATGGAGACGCTGCCTCCTTCTGCAGCACTGACCTTATTGCTCTGCACCGACATACCTGCAACAACACGAGCGTCACGTCTGGTGCGTCAGCGACCCTTGTGTGACGTCACACACGCGTTACGTCAGAGACCGCGTTGGTTTTAGCCAAATTAAAGCTGCAGTTTGTCACTTTCAGAGTTAAATTTAAAAGGAAATAACTGAGGACATACAAGATACAAGAGTGTTAAATGCTCTTTTCTCGTCTTACTCTGAGTTGCACTTTGATAAGTTTATGATAGTGATTTATAATTTAACACATGTGATAAAATGACATTTCGTGTTTTAAACAGATATAAGGAGGCGGAAGTGACAACTTTAAAGTGAACATTAAAGGATCAGTGATAAATGCGACGCTTGCTGACCCTGAGTGACGCTGATGTACAGAGACGCGGTGCTGTCAGAAACCCACATCCCTCCGACCTCAACCCCACACCGGTACCACCCGGAATCCGCCACCTTCAGCTCCTGCATGGTCACGGTAAACAAGTGCTGAGTTGGGTCGTCCGTGATGGTCACCCGTCCCTTCGCGTTCGGGGCGGATTCGGGGCTGTCGGTGCGAGCCAGGCTGGTACAGAACTCCCGCATGCGCCCGTAGCACCAGTACTTCACGTGACTGGTGTACTGCGGGTTATAATGGCAGGGGACCGTGATGGATTGACCCTCTAGCACAAAAATATCTCCTGTTGTGGTCACTGCACTGTGGGACCCTGAACACAAAGCGTTTAACTCCTTTACAACATCATTTGCATAGAAATAAGGGCATGGCAATGAAATAGCAATAAATATGGTGGTTAACATTCACTACCAACAGGGTGAAGTTTGATTTAAAGTGGCTGCTGTAAATTGCACTGAAGTCTGAGCTACAATGGAGCAAACAGGTTTGATATAAGTTAAAACTTTTTGTTAGTAACTTTTAATTACTGAGATACTAGCATATTTTCACTCAAACTCTCAATTTGTCTCTGGGTTGGACTTTGACATTAGTGCAAACAAAAGTTTGGTTTCTTTGTTACAATTATCCAGAGTTATTTTCTCATTTAAAATGGTTTAATAAACCAACACGTTTCATAACAGCCATCGATGACCTACATAACATCAACATCTAAGCTGAACACGGCTCGTTTCTGCATCTCTGCTTGCTATAAATGTTTGTATGACTGTTTGTAAAAACATTAAGTGTTTGGAAAAGTTGAGTTCAGTGATCCCGCTCCAAAGTGCCAGGAATGTGGGTCACAGTGTTTTTCCTTGTTAAATGAATTTAACCAAACTACATGTTAAACAATCGCTTCATGTGATAAAATTTTAGGAACAGTTACTCAGAATCACAAACTGTTCTGAAAACTTTTGGGGAAATGAAAGCAAAACTCTGAAGCTCTTTAAATATTCATAAGTTCCTTTCAAAGCGACATTCCTGCAAAAAGGTTTCAGGCAGAACGTTACTTTCAACTTTAAAGTGTCTTTGCTTAAAGAACAAAATCTGACCTTGCAGTTGACCAAGAACCAGAAATGTTAGAAGTTGTAGAAACATCATCTTTGGTACGATCAGACCCTCGCGTCTCGTCTCAGGAATAATTCTGCTTTCACTCCCACATCCCTCCAGCTAAACTACGTCCAGATGTGGTAAATTTAACCATTTTTGCGCCACACAACAAGCAGCTCAATGCTAATATGATATATTAGCATGAAACATAATTATTATTTATAATTACTACAGGTTTACAAATAGCTACTTTTTAAATCACTTTAAATTTAAATAAAACGTTTATGTGATATCATAGACACAAAGAAGAACGTTTCAAAGAAACACAATTTTTATTGTGTTTCTTTTTTTAC
Organism: Yasuhikotakia modesta; assembly: GCA_036877545.1. Classification (NCBI taxonomy): domain Eukaryota; kingdom Metazoa; phylum Chordata; class Actinopteri; order Cypriniformes; family Botiidae; genus Yasuhikotakia; species Yasuhikotakia modesta. The sequence continues at coordinate 4,760 of JBAJNP010015294.1, forward strand.
AGTCACATTTTTATATGTGATCAACTGAAGTTCCCCGGAAATGAAACTGTGACATTTGTGTTGCATGTGACGTAGATACATAAAACACTCAAAACAAACTGGCTGGTGAATTTGATATTTTAGGCATTTATTCCGCTTCATTAACTTTTGGAAACAGTTTTAGAAAAGTAGAAAGAAAGAGTTCCTCAGATTTTAAGGAACATGTGGACAAGAAGTCATTACAAATGACAATTCTTTCAAATCATTTATGAACACAATGGGAGAATCACAGACAGTGATGATGACGACGATGATCTGAACTTCAGGATTCAAAATTTGGTCTTAAAATCTGTGAAAACAAGTTGAGGATTATTAGAAGACGACAGCAAAACAGTTAAACATAATATTCATTGCATGTGAAATTTAAGACACAAAACTGGACACCTGTACTGATGTTACCTTTCTATTTTAGGCATCAGATAAATTTCAGTCATCCAGATTTTGATCATCAGATTTAATCTAGTCATTGAACTGTCTGTAGCTCTCAAGTGAACAAAACACTCATTAAATATTTACACTTTTGGATTGTACCTATAAAACTCACTGCTAACAGTTTGTATAAAACGCAGCATTCGCTGTCACTGCCAACAGATTTTAACCCCTAAACCCAACCGTCTAAATAACATAGAAGAAGCACATGCCACAGAAACAAACTGATTTTGAGAAAAGCATGACTGCTGGTGTACAGCCGACACACACCTGTGATAAATGGAAGTGGGCACACGACTCTTATTCAGCCAACAAAATTAACAACCACCAGATGCAGAACAGTGTGAGCAAACAGGAAGTCAGCAAAGGCCCTCTCAGGAGACACAGTCAGAAAATCTGCTTTATTCTGAGGGTTGATCTGGATGCGAAGACAAACTGCAGGCAGAAAAACAATGACAGCAACATATTATCACGTTCAGTTAAGATCCAGTCAAAAGTCATTAGCATACAGATGCCTTAAAGGTACAGTAGCGTTGAAAATGTTATACAGAGTACATAACTGATACAGCTGATACAATATAATATAAAACTGATAAAACATAATATAAAACTAATACAATATAATAAAACAAGGATACAACCGATACAATATAATATAATATAAAACAGATACATGGTTGTATGAAACTAATCTAGAAAACTAGTGCAAATAAAAGTTTGTAAATAAATTGCAAAATAAATAAAACATGATTCTGCTTTTACAAGATACAGGAAGACGGTGTTCCTGTAGCTCAACTGGCTGAGCATTGCGTCAGCAGCGCAAAGGTTGCGGGTTCAATCCCACGGAATATATTAAATGCATATATGCATGTGAATAAAATAAAATGCATGTGAATAAAATAAAATGCACGTGAATAAGGTAAATACCGGCCAGGATGAACGACCCCACACACGAGATGAATCCGGACAGGAAGCTGTTGAAGGGAAACGTTCCCACCAGGAGACAGTAAAGGAACTGAAACACGCCAGTTAACAGAATATACAGCAAATACGCGTCGATCATCTTCAGCTTGTTCGGCGTGCTGCTCCTGTACTCCTCCACGAAACGTGATATCACCGAGAAGACGGAGTTAGACATGATGTTATGCTTTTTCCGCTCTGGACGGGCAGCTGGGATTAAACGACGTGTCCGCAGAAACGACGGATGCGCGTCCGCAAAACGAGCCCCGCGGAAACACGAGCCGCCGTCGGTTCCGCCGCTGCCGTCGGCTCGTGCGTTTCAGTGCAAATACACCGAAACAAAATATGTTTTAACTGCTTTGCTTGTTTTAAATGTGTGTTATTGCACAGAGGAAACCGTACAAAAGTTTGGGAAAGGATCGGTGTAAAAGTCAGTGTGAGCAAAGCAGTAAAAATAAAACGCATAAAAACACACAAAACTGTCATAAAGGCAAAAAACAACAACTCGCGTGTTTATTTGACACATAAGATGTATGACGTCCACCGACTCTGACCTTAATATTTTATATATATATATAATTATTATTATTATTATATAATAAGGATAATTATAACAATTATTAATGATCTTTCCTGGAATTAATAATATGAATAACATCTTAACTAATAATGAATCATATTTCTGATATTATTTTTTATGAAATAAGCTCACCTAACAAATAATAAGCTATTTCCGGTTTGAAACGCCACGCCCATCAGCTGCGGGTCTTCCTGTTTCCGCTGACGTCATGGTTTAGGAAACGCAACGCAGACCCCTGGAAGTGACGCGGCGCGTCCGCACGTGTTACTGCCGATGTCTTGTGTTTATGTTTCGCACTGAGAGCCGCCATGCAGGACGAAACTGACACAGAGTAAGTGGTTTATCATTTAACTCATACTATTACATTACAAACTGTTTTAATGTCTGTGATGATGGAAGTGATGAAGATTCAGTCTGTTATGAAACGTGTACGTGTACGTGTTTGACATACAGCGTGTCTGTCTGACTGATGTAAAGACAGTTTATGTGTTTATAAGCTCATGAGAGTTTAACACACATGAGTTTTTAACACACATGAGTTTTTAACACACTTGTAACACACAAGCTGTTTTCACGTTTTGCAAAGTCATGCTGAGTCATGAGATTGTAGTTTAATACACAGCTAATATTTTACGTAATAAATTGATGCTTTATGACGTTGAAAGCTTTTTATTTGGTCAGAGCCTTTAATGCATGTTGTTTATTCAGCTAAGATGTGACAGGCCTGTACTGTATATAAAGGCAGATGATGTAACTCTGTAGTTTCTTTCTAATGGTTTCATCTGTTGGTTTTCCAGCGTAAGGTCTTGGAACTGGTGGCCGTCTTGGAGACCAACATCCATGTCACTGTTAAAAAGTGCCGARGCTAAAATTCTTGCCTGTACGATCCTCAGTTTCTGTTACTGTTAATAAAGTTGACATTGTGTTAAAACTGAAACGTTTCTTTAAATGTGCGTAAAGTCACTGATAATTACTTTATCACTTTATCCATGTTGTTAAACAGGTATCCAAAATGACGTCTGGTCCAGATTTGTGACTTTGCCAAATCAGAACAGAATATGGACTCTTAAAGTGACCAACAAGACGACAAGTAAAGCTACAGACCAAGGCAAAGATTCTGATCTTCTTCCATTTAAGCACTAAAGCCACACAAAAAAATAAAAAAGTGCCTTAGTTGCAGAAGTAAGAGAATAAAGTTGAGAATTAACTTTCATTTCTCTCTCTGTAGCTGCCCAGACGCCTCTTGTGATGGTCCACGGTTTTGGAGGAGGTGTCGGACTTTGGATCCGGAATCTAGATGCATTGAGCCGGTTCCGGCCCGTCTACGCCTTTGACCTGCTGGGGTTCGGTCGCAGCTCCCGCCCATCGTTTCCATCGGACCCCTCATTGGCTGAAGAGCAGTTCGTTACTTCCATAGAGCAGTGGAGACAATCACTGGGGCTTGAACGCATGATCCTATTGGGCCACAGCTTGGGCGGTTACCTAGCAACATCCTATACGATTCAGTATCCTGAAAGGTATTTGATGAAGCGTATTTTGTAAATGTTCAGGAAATTCTATGAAACCTCTATGAATCTAATCCTGTATCACCAGTAAGATAATGATGGGGTGTGTTTCTGTTTAGAGTCAGTCACCTCATTCTGGTGGATGCGTGGGGTTTCCCCGAGCGACCCCAGCCGCAGTTACAGGGGTCCGGAAACCAGGGGTCAGAGGTCAAACGGGTTTCGCCACCCCGCTGGGTGAAAGCTTTGGCGTCGATAATCAGTCTCTTCAACCCTCTGGCTGTCATCAGGGCCGCTGGACCGTGGGGTAAGAACAAAAACCTGCCATGATTTAAATCTGAATTAGTCCGGTCACTGTTTGCATTTAAACCAAAAAGCAACTTCACCACATATAAACATACAGATATTTCAGACGAAACACAAGCGCTGGAAAACAACAATCTCTCTTTGTGTCTGTAGGTCCAGGTCTGGTGAACAGATTCCGTCCCGACTTCAGGAGGAAGTTTGAGGATTTATTTGATGACGACACCATGACACAATATATTTACCACTGTAACGCTCAGAACCCCAGGTGTGTCCATAAACCCTGACACTCAGATTCTGCACAAGTTCTTCTGAAATGATGCATCTCTCTCTGTTTCCTGGCAGTGGGGAGGTGGGTTTTAAAGCCATGACCGAGTCTCTGGGCTGGGCGAAGAGGCCGATGGTCCAGCGTGTGAATTTGCTGCCCCCCTCGATGCCCGTCACAATGCTGTACGGGTCTCTGTCCTGGGTGGACAGTTCAACCGGACACACAGTGGCACAGATCAGGGGCAAAAGTCCCACCACTGTTATTGTGAGTAATGTATATTAAAATGTATATTCTTTAGTTTCAAAAGATGAATACAGTAGCAATCAGATTTATAAAGCAAAATTACAAGCCTTACGCTGGATGTAAGTCAGGAAATGATAAGGTCACTCATCTGTCGTCTCTACAGCTGATTGAAGACGCGTCCCATCACGTGTACGCAGACCAGCCTGAGGAGTTCAATCACGTGGTTCAGAACATCTGTAACACTGCAGACTGACAACAACACCAACACATCACACAGTACTTGTGTTCAGCTAATGAACGAGGTCTGTGACTGATCTGGGGTCAGATAAACTCGTGTGCCAATTTGATACAAACCATCAGAGACAAACTGTTCTGAAGCCTCGTGGATTCACTCGTTTCTGTGTTCTGGAGTGTGGGACTGAGGGATTGTACTGCTGGTTTAAATGAAATAAGCTCTGATTTCTGTATTTTGTTTGCTATATTTTAGTCAAGTTTTATTTTCATGTTTGTACTTATACTACCTGTCAAATGTTTATCATAAATTGTATAAAAAATATGTCTGTCAGTCATATTGACTAAAAAGAAAACGTTTAATAGAATGATTTAATTTAACATTACAAATATATCTCTGTGTTTTATAAAGTGCATCTTAATATATTGTTGTATCTCTGAAACTGTTTTGTTTCTCTGTATTGGTTTTTTTCTGGGGTGATTGTGAACCGCTAGGGGGCACTGCCTCCTATATCTGGTTTCTCATTAAAATAATTCTGCAGATTTAAGCAACATTTTGTTCTCAGTGAAAAACTTGCTCACTGCATACTGCACAGAATACATGCTGCACTACAAAGAATACTTAGTTTAGTGAGTGTCTAGCTGGGGTGGTGAATGCTGTTTGTTTGTTTTAAATACTCTGCTGCAATAATAATACAATGAGCAGCATGACAATTCAAAAATATTTTTGGTTACACAACCAAAATGATTCACATCCTTTAAAACTCATTGG
>JBAJNP010015295.1:0-10082 GCA_036877545.1 Yasuhikotakia modesta
ATTTACTTACAGTACCCCAATCATAAACCTATAATCTGATTTATAATTCAGACGTCGGGCAGTTTGGCTTCAACATTCACAAAAAGTCAACTGCAACTTTTCTTAAATGCAAAATGTTTTAGGCAGAGATGCAACAGACGCACGAGTTATTGTGTCATTTTTTTAATGTTAAAACAATTTTCACACAAGATCAAGACAATTTGACAGCAATTCAATTTCCAACGGCTCAAAAACAATCGTTGTTCCTCCACATCTCGTACTTTTGACACCAAAGAACAAAAAGGGAAATTTTTTCCCATAATGCACCACTAAAAAAGAGTCACATGACAGTCAAGTCATCTCCACAGATGAGCTCTTGTCATCTCGCTGCCTGAAAAATAAACTGGCAGAGGTGAAGGCGAGACTAATGTGACTGAGGTAAATTTAGTCAGACATTTATTACACCCCTGGTTCCTGAAATAGCCTTTAAAAAAGAAACCTTGAAATAGGTTCTCTGAATAATGGCGTCTCTTTCTCTTCTTTGCTTAGTTTTTATACAGAAATTGGATCGTGTTAACGTATGGCCCTGGTGTCAAAACTACTAAATAATGCATTTATTAAAATGTACCTCGTCTCTTTAAGAATAAAAATGGATTTAGCTTCACCTTAAAGGCCAGCGGGGCTATAGCAGTTAAGTTTGAGGACACAGAGCGACTGCCAGTAACAACATGGGCTTGTCTCTAATTGAAACAGAGGCTCTAAGAACAATTCAGCCCACATTCAGCCCTCGCCACATGTCGTAAATATTGTGAAGACACAACTAATTCACAGTTTGCGACGTACATAAAATGCTCAACTGTTCGCACACAGTTTGAGGTTAGAAAAAAACATGTCAATTCAAGACTTCTCAGTCACACAGTCATGCAAAAAACAAACGCTGTCAAAGAGAAATGCGGCCATGCTAACACGTTTTTATGTCATGTGGCTACGTACGAGCGACGCAAGGCCAAGGCGAACGCGCGTTGGGTTGCCTGCATTTATTTATTTATTTTCCTTTTTTCTGCCTTTAAAAACAGATGGTTCCTCGCACTGAACGGAAGTCGTGTTAACTCGGTTGGCTCGCGATCAGTGGCTCCCGTCCAACGGCAACACGGGTAACAGGGAGGGGTGTCGCGAGATGCGCCTCGTGCCTCTTCAGATGTGCTGTGAAGACAACAGAAGGACGTTGGGAGGCTCGTAGTGTCGCGCGAGGCTTCTCGAGTCTTAGCGAGGCAGAACGCGTAGCCCACGACGGGCCACAACCCTCCGGCGCTCTTGTGAGTCCAGACATATGTAACTGTGTAAACAGTGTGCAGAGGGAAAGCTGGTGATGCTGGCGTCTCCTAGCGCGCGTCAGCCAAAGAGCTCATCATTAGGTCCTGCTGAGAAGAACACAGGGTGTTTGTTTAGTGTGTGCTTGAGAACACTTGTGTCTCCTTTGTGGTTTATTAGGCTAATATTTCAAGGGGAAACTGATTCCAAATCAGCATGTTGCACGCGGCGCTAATATACATATCTGTGTTTTTATAAAGTAAAGAGGAGTAATATATGCGAGGGACGCAGAAGCTGATTTAGCTCTGATTTGAGGATGTGCGGCTGTGCGAAGCGCTTTCAGAAACCAGGAATGTTGGGGCCTCAAACGGGAATGAATTTAAATATCTCAATCACAATAAAACAACATTAAAAATTAAAGCACTGCCTAAAACAACAACACCAAAGAACTGAACACCGGACAAACTCTGGAAACAACTCGTTGACTCTCTGTCTACTATTCAACCAATGCAGGCTTTTCCTGTTAAACTGACAACATTGATAACTGGTTGCTTTTCTACAGGGCAACACGATCTTGGTTATTCTAGGAGCAGATATTAATAGCATCATGATCTGAAATATAACAATAATTCACATATTTACAACCTTATTTGTGTTACAAACAAAATTACAAACCCAATGAAACTGAAGTTTTGTGGCTGTATACAAACACACTCGTAAATGTTGACAATTTAAAATGTGAAGCTTTTGTCTTGGGAAAATGGACTGAAAATAGCTTTCAGAATGAGAAACACCCTCCCCCAATATAAACCACTAGTGACAAACAATCACCAGTAACAAATCATTTTTCACCGCTGTGACACAAACTGAAGACAATTTCTATACAGTCGATATATCTACATACAACTGTTTATTGGCTATTAAAAAATTAACACCAAGCTTCCTGTTTCAAGAGAAAATGGAACAGAAGATTACAATAGAAATGTTAACACAGAACAAGGGATGGAAAAAATGTACAGGACCTGTTACTTTAACAACGCTGAGTGAACCGTTCATGAATTGCTCAAATAACGTCATTATTAAACCCTCACAATATAATTTTACTTTTATGGAAAGACGTCAGAAAACCAAACAATCAGATGAACGTTATTAATATTATTTTGTGGTGACGTAAACCCTGCGCCCTCGTGTCGTCTCCCTCATGTAAACAATGATAACAGAGCATTATGTTTTCAATTTTCCGCTGCTCTGCGCGCGAGATCTGAAATCATTTATCTGGGAGGCAAAACAACAGGATCACTCCATATGGTTTTATTTGCGTGCATCTGTCTCAGCAAACCGCACACAGTTACCATTCCTTTATTTCCAGCTTTATTCGCACCTCGCAATGAGAGCCAAACGTGAAAATTGAAGGCAGACAGATCGTGTGACGGGATTAATTAGACGAGGCCAAGTGATGTCACACTCTTCATGGTAACACACTTGAACCTTCAATTACGCGCTGCACAAAGCAATTAAAAGCCACTCTCTCTGGTTCTGTCCTACCGAGTCGACCCGGTACTGCTGTTTGCTTTCCCTGTTGGGTCCCCCTGGGGCAGCAGGCAGAATCCAGGTCCAATCCGCAGGTCGGTAATTACAATTGATCAATTGTTGTGGGGCGGCTGAATGAGTTGGTTGTTTTAGCCGGAGCTCAATTTGAGGTGTCCATTTTTAACCGGTTATTTATATGGCGGGTGGTTAGGAAAAGAAAAGAGGTAAAGAGATGAAGAGAGGCAGAGGAGGAGGAGAAACAGGGAGAGAAAACAATTTGGCAATTTCTAATCTTGATAGATCCCGGGTTTTTTGCTATTCATTGTTTCTGGAGGAACCGCAGGCGGCTAGAGGAACTTGGGCAGGAATTGGCCAATTTTACTCCTTCCAGCTAAAACGTTCAGATTCCTAATGATTTATATACAGCCGTCATGTTTACAAACCTGACCAGACAATTGTGTGCAGAAATTATGATTTCTGACACCAAAATTTTACAGAGACAAAAATCTACATTCATTCTCTTCACTCATAATAATTTGAATCAGTTGCTCAACCTCACGTCGCCCCGGACCCCCGAGACTGTCTTTCATCGGTGAATAAACGAGAGATTAATCAGCTGAACACAATGGAAGCGAAGGGGCCTCTAAAACCACAAACGTTCATAAGCTAAACATCATAAATGCGTCACCATTATAATCACAAGCTCATTTGAAGATCACGTCTACATACAGAAGCACTTACAGGAAATAACTGCACTGCATCTCCCAGAAAACTGTGTGGCAAACAAACGGTCCTTTCACACGAATCTCAGAGACGTCACCTCCTGTCACTGACTGGACTGAGTTAGATGTGCTCCACTATTCTGTCTGTAACCCTGTAACACTGCTGGCTGTAGACATCGGTTCCTTTACGACAGGTGCTGATCTGAGATCTGTCTAGCTGCCATTCTTCACCTCAGAGGATCTTTAGCCTGAAGCTCATGAACATCTGAAACAAACAGAAGATCAATCTCACCTCCCTGAAGTGCATCAAGGATCTTCTCGGATCTTCTGTGGTTTCACCAGGACCAGAAACTCCAGCTGAATTTCACTCTTCAATTCCTGGTTCATCTGGAAAACAAAACATAATTTTGAAAACAGCCATTTTGTTTATTTTTAGTTGATTTTGATTTAATTTGTTATTGTTGTTATTTATTAGATTTTTCATTTATAGTTTTTCTTCATAAGCAAGACTGTAAATGTTGGTGATCCAACATTTTTGCTGCAAGTAAAAATATCCTTAAATTCCACTAAGAACAGTACCAGAAGTGAACAGTACCAGACTGGGCCCCAGATATTTCTCACAGTAATGTCCTCGGAAATTAAAGTTCGCTAAATATTCAGCGTATAAATATTTTATGCTAATTTCAGGCGGCTGAAGAGGAAGAAACGCTACGTGTTGTTGTTTCTCTGCGTTGCCTGCAGCGATACAGACAGGAAAACAGTCCTAAAATAAGCTCTTATTTTTTGTGGTGCGGTCCGGCCGGTCCGTCATCTCCAGGCTGAAGGTTTCTGATGTCTCAGGCCTCTGTGATGAGCTAATGAAGTTACTCTGTATGACAAACAGATTCCAGCTTGAGCAATACTAGCTTTCATTCTCATTGAGGCAGTAAATTGACAGAGCTCCCTTACAATCCTGACAAGCAATGAAGATTTAATGCCACAATTATCATCATTAAAAACAAAATGACTGATTCTGAGGGCAGATGACCAGCTATTAATTTAACCTTCTCTTCCTGTAATAATCCAGCAGGACAGTCTGCAGTTATTAGATCATAATTAGCGTGGGCAATCTGCACCAAACCATGTAGCTGGTCCTCTGCGTCTCGATGCATCTCCAGGGCTCTTTAAAAACTGCAGTGCCAAGCTTTTGCCTCTCTGACGCCCCCTCTGTCTGAAACACAAAACTGCAGCTTACATGGAGAGCAGCTCAAGTTATAAATCATTATAGTAAACTTAACATTGAGACCTGGGAATTAAAAATGGTTGTTTATAAAAACCTCTTTTGATAAAATAGATTGTGGCTCCATTATAATTTGGTTGAGAAACCTGAAATGCTGATTAAGCGTGTGAGTGTGTGTGTGTGTGTGTGTGTGTGTGAGTATGAGTGTGTGTGCGTGTGTGTGTGTGAGTATGAGTGTGTGTGTGTCCAAGTGGCAGGCAGCCATATGGAAACATGCTGAAGTTAACTGGCCAGCACTTGCTGTTGTGACAGTATAGGCACACAAACATTAAAGTTTACTAATGCTCTGATTAACTGTTCATCCACCAATACAGGCCTGATGCTGTTTAATGCAAATAATTACTCTGCTTTTCACGGTTGTGCGTCCAACCGATCTGTCCTGTTTATCTTTGTGTGCTTTTTCAGAAAAGAAGCGATTGTGCCAAAACCATGTTTATGTGGCGCATGAATTTGTTTCTTTTTAAATCAGTGTTTATACATTCACACACATGCATACGTTCATCCACATATATGCAAATTTATAACCGTGCGAGCGAATAAGTGCGAACAAACAGACATGAAATGCGACGTCTCCCTGCATGTGTGTGTGTGTGTGTGTCCTGCGCCAGCGCTGTGCGAAGAATCTGCACCCTCAGCGGTTTCACACACACACACTCCTGGCACTCTTCCTCCCGGTTCTGCTGCAGGTTCTACCCGTCCACCCTCCTATTAATAGGCAACATATTTACTTTTTGCGGCGCGCGCATGCTGTGGCGTTTTCCCGCATCCCTGCGCGTGCGGGAGGAAGCCGCCGCTGTGACAGAGGTGTCACCCACCCAGGGGTGCCCGAACCCTCGTCTCCTATGGGTGAGAAATAACACGCCAAGATCTGTCGTGTCACACCCACCGAACCCCCCTCCTCTGTTCTGAACACGCCAGTTTTTTGTAATTAAAAGCACACGCTTCTTTCTCCTTCTCTGTCACGGTGGGAATTATACACTGTTGCGCCGAATAAAGCTAATTATAACAAAAACATTACGACACTTTATGAGGCATAACGAGTCTCTGGGTCTGAACTTTATCACCACGGCGGTGTACGTGTCAGCTGTGTACCGAACAACAGATCTGTAAACCGAAAACACGAGGAGGTGATCGGTTTCAATACTAAATTTGGAGCGGCTGTTAAACCTACTGAAGTTTTAAAGTAATTGCTAAGGCTAATAGGAGGAGTTCTTCAGTAATAAACATTTGTGGGAGATGGAAAAGATGAAAACATACAGTCACACCGTTCATGTTTACAGCTGCAACACGACCAGTTAAATATTCAAACCCACTTTGGAGTAAATATTACTTTAAAGAGTTCAACTTTGACTATTAACATCTAATGTAAAGTAAGTATTGGTTCAACTTAACAACCCTTTAACCAAAACAAGTTCTTCAGCAAACCCAGAATTCAAACTGGTCTCCTTACCCTGATTTTAAACATTATGTTTATGATGATTTATCATTTGAGCTGTCGGGTCCATTTTCCCAGAACATGTGGGTTTGACTTGAGGTCACATCACATCTGTAACAGAACGAAGATCATAAAAGACTAAAAAACAAAATAAAACAGTTTAAACCACTCGCTATATTCAGTGATAATATAACATGCATGTGATCTGACAGCTGTAGCTTCTAAATATAATAATAACATGAGAAGCAGACTAACATCAGAGCCATTTTAACATTAAATACTCAAATGAACAGTTGTAGTTCTTATTTTGTGCTATTTTTACCTACTTACAATTTGTAATCTTAACTGTTTTCATTCAGTTTGTGATGTCACATGCAAAAGCATTTCATACAGACTTCAAGCGAAACATATTATTGCAAAACACAACTTTAAAACCTACACAAACGTCCCCCTCCTGCAATGGTAATACCTGTATGTTCTCTCAGCAGAGAGTCATTGTTTAAAATAGAATTGGTGACAGCACTGAGCCGTGTGTCCTGTTGATTGGAGCGCTGATGGCCCAGAGTTTGTCAGCTCTCTCTAAAGCCTCATCGGCAAACAGCAGGAATCCCTGATTATTTAATTGCTTGTAAGAAGCTCATTAAGGCCTCCTATCCATCATAAGTTGTGCAGTGAGATCCGTGAGAAAGAGAGAGAGCAAGATTAGCACAGCTCACTCTGTCCTGTCTAGACTGGAATTATCAGGCATCTATAGGGCAAACAGACAACAGACCATATATGAAGCACTTATATATTGCAGAAGAACTTATATGTTGAATATTCATTGTATATTATATACGGCACTTATATATAAAAACAGATGAGTGCACATTTTAAAAATATGAGAGGAAATGTTAAAGATAATAAACAATGTTGGAGTTGTAAGACTGAAATGCCCGTCACATTTGGTGGATAGCCAATCAAACGCAAGCGTTTCATTTGAATGCTTTTTCCAACACATTTTCATTTGCATCGACCACAATTTTTAACTTCCATTAATGGATGACTGGAAAAATGTAAATAATTTTAAAGGCTTTTCCAGGTGCTCCGAGTTTGATGTGTAGTTTCATTAACATCTGAGGATAACAGCAGACATACAGACACAACTACAGAAAAAACTCGTTGTGTAGCAGAAATGCTATTTATAGCAGTTAAAACTTTAGGCAGATGCTTTCATTCAAATCGACTCACATGTGTTCTTAAGCTATACCTTTGATCAGCCTGGAAATCGAACCCGCAACCATTGCGCTGCAAACCCATCTGAAACACAAAAAGGCACACAATGATAAACGAGAGAACACAGAACAAACCTCAAACGTTTGAACCTACAGCACATGCGTCTCAAGCTGAAACTGGAATGTAAACAGGTGCAGTAAAACTCTGGATGCTTGGCGTAGTAATTGCCGATCATTTGCAAAACGGGGTGGAAAAAACGTCTTTTGCCAAAAGCACGTCTTGTGAGCCTCCAGCTGGGATCGTCAGGGGCTTGTTGGCATCGTGGCAGCATATGTTTGGTGCCAAGAACACCAGCCATTTGCATTTTCTTTATATCAATTTTACAAAGCTGAAATGCTCTCTTGTGTAAAAATGATCGGGATTTGAGTGTTGCAATTAATCACAAGTGAAATATATTTGCCGATGAAAAGCCCTAATTCTAGTCAGGGTTTTTTTTGCGTCCATGAGAAAGCGAGAGCAATCAGTTACTTACGTTACATCTGCAGTGAGCTCCAGGCAGAACGTGATGAATGTGCCTTTAAGACTGTAGTTTGGCTTCATTTAGACCCGCTTGAAAGATGGAAAGAAAAATAGCAGTGTGGTGTATGTGGGGTACTGCAAACACAATCAGTCATTCGTACGGCAAAAGAAAAAACGCTTTCTTTGTCTCAAAGACTAAAATGCATGTTTTCTCTTCAAGCCAGGGCTGAATGGAAGATGGCAAAAGGCCGCTTCTGAGTGGCATGAGGGCGGCTGCGCTCAACTCGAGAGCTGCCCGAAAACTTTTGTGCCTTTAAAACTCTTGGGAATGAATTTAAAGGGACAGACATGATACAGATTAAAGATTTAGTGTCTGACGTACAATCACAAAGTAAGTCACTGTCATTATACATCACAGCTGTGTATGTAAATGAACCAATAACCTCAATTTAAACCATTTATAACAGCATGTGTTTTACTGAAAGAGTTTGTGACATCAGTACACAACACTGTCAGAAAGCACAACTTGTGTAGAAAATGTTTCCAAGTAAATAAAGCTGGTTGTGACACTTTAAACTCTGGTGTCTTAAGTTACAATCATTTTAGAAAGTTAACAACTGCATTCATAACTTTTAAAACATGACAAACCACATTTAGGACTCCTGCTCTAAAAAAGTCAAGTGTGATACAACAACTTTAGTTGTTAATAACACAAGGAAAAAAAATGAGAGCTGTCTGACAACACAACAGAACCAATGATAGACAAAATACATGCCTGCACACAACAAGCTACAGTCTCTCCACACCATCAACTCTGAATAACATTCAAAAGCAAAAGATTTACAACTCAAAGACTTAAGCAATATGAGTCGTTCCAGAAAACACTTTTATCTGTTAGCCGATGCTTTTGTTCACGACTAACAAAAGTGGAATAAAACAACACCAGCGATTCATCATATACGACATCAGAACAACGTTCTGAAATTGGCTGCAGTGTCTGTACAGAGATGCAGGGTCGACAAAGCAAACGTGAATCAGTAGAAAGTACATTTTCAAGGTTTTTGGTTCCCATTTCAATTTCTAAATCGCTAATTTCAGAGTTTGTCTCATTAGAAGCAACTGTGACATCACACCCAGCTGAAATCACAATATCACCACAATATCACCACAATATCACCTCAACAAGGAAGAAACTTCAGAAATGACCTCCCAACTCTTTTTCCCTGACACCTCACGTTTTCAAGTTTCACGGGAGAAAACCTAGCGCGTTTTCTCCGTCTTCTTGGGATAATGATTTACAAAATGCCTCTCATCAAAGAATTCATTAACAAAGAACATTAATTAAAAAATAAAGGAGTAAACATCGATATCAAACCCTCAGCGTTGTGGAAGTGAATACATTATGCGCGGTAATGATGTTTGAAAGCTCTGCTAACACCTCAGTGGGATTCTTTCAACCTCGTACCTCTCAGGCAGTTGCTTATTTTGCAATCCTTTGTTGTTAAACAACAAAGAGAAGGGCTCTCATAATGTTATATTAATCAGCGGATTAATATTTCAATTTGATTTTCTTTATAGTTGAGGTGCTGTTGGCATTTCCATTTTCCCCCCATATGTGGAGCGGTGTTAAGTAGAATCATTATCATTTCCACCTGGGGGGGCTGGAGATAACAGCCAGGGCTGATAGCTCTATTCCACGCGGCGAGAGCAGCGCTGGGTAGCGCTTCATGCATTTTTAACGCCGCTGTTTGCCGTCGCGCCGCTGCCATTCTTTTATACCGCGCCGCACAAACAGCTGAGTCACGGACTTTGTGTTTCCTCAACGTCTAATTGGAACCGAGAGCCGCGATGAACGGCAGACGATAACATGCTTAAACCTGCAAGACCGGACCTGTACAAAAACAGATACAAAAGAACATTTAATTAATCATTTAAGTTTAAAGTTAACAACAGCAATAATATTGAAAAAAATCATGATAATATATGAATAAAGTCACAATGATTAAATGTAATTTCAAACGCGGGTCTTTGATTCATAAGAACTGCTTTTACAGGACCTGACAGCATCTTGTCATTGTTTATAAGACAACAA
>JBAJNP010015296.1:0-10081 GCA_036877545.1 Yasuhikotakia modesta
CATGTGTCACTGTTTCTGTTGTGGGAGATCACAGATCCAGTGAAGTTTGCTCAGATTTCAGCCTCGCACAGAGAAAACAGCACAAGCATTTCTGCAACTGTAGCTGCTTAAACGATCCGATAGAAACTGTATGATACTCTGTGTGAAACCACATTAAATCTCATCACTGCCTCCGTCACGCCTATTTCTTGCCTGACGATAAATAAATAAAAGTCTTTGTTCAGAAAAACAACTGCTGTTCTCTTTTTCTCTTAAAACAACTGGATCTGGATGAGATTCTTTTTAATACTTTTAGTATTAATACATTAGTTTTAATACATTTACTTCCTGCATGTTTCCTGATGGAATTGAGTGATTCCTGCAGACATATGTGGACACAGGAGACAGACAGACTTGAGTTGAATGTTTTAAATTCATTTTAAATCAATGTACTAAATATAAATCACTGAAAGAACGGGTTATAAGTCTTTAATATTAGATTAGAAATGGAGGTGAGGGAGAAACAGACAACACTCAGATCACAAGTATTGCAGTGTTTGTGGAAGATAATCTTCTACCATCTTCCACAGCTTCTAGTTTTCATTCAGACTAAAATAATAGTTTAAACTGGCCACAAAGACAGAGGGATACATGAAGGGATTTATCCGTGTCCCACAGACTGTTGATCTGGGCTGACTGATGCACAATAACTAACGTCCCGTGACCGTCTTCTGCGTTACAATATTGCGTTTGTTTCGACTGAAGTATTTTGAAAGGCGTTTAAATACAATGTTGCCCTCTGCTGGATACGGGCAATAATCGCATGTTACCGTGGAAAATATCAAACTACCGCTTGTAAACAAATGCTATAATAGTATTTATTATAGTATTTTATTAAGTATTTCTTCTTTAAAACGACACTGGTATTTTATTTTGTGTTGCAGTGACATTCATACAAACATGTTGGAGGTATCATCTGAATTCTCTGCTGTTATCTTAAATGGGTCTCAGTAATATGTTAGGAAAATCCTATTCAGAGTTTTGTTACAGAGTTAAAAGCTTTATTTGGCAGTTTACACACTTTGTTCCCGACAGAAGGTTTGATTCGAGTCTTTCACAATCATCTATTTTACACAGTAGAAAAATATATGAGTACAGATGGAAGATAAAGTCAGATGATAATCTACTAAATTCATTACACTCTCAGTTAGTCAAATACAGTTTTGCCCATGGTTACTAATAAAACTAAGCTATAGTTTGCAACAATCTATTTTGGTGCATAAAAGTAATATTTGTCCATATAAAACATCAATGTATTTTTCAATCTCAACCACATGAATAGCTTTTTCCTCACGAGTTTTACTCTGTACTTTAAAATGAGCAAAATGGTTTTAACCAATAAGCTATTCTACCAAGTAGAAAATGTGTACAAAAGTTAGATTCATGTATTTTCCTTAAAGCTATATGGAAATTGTAAAACATTTAATTTGTACATTTATAAACCACGTCCCACTTTGTTTCAGTAAAAATATAGTGCTTATATTACGCAACTATACACAGTTCCAGCAAAATGATCATTCAGCAGCACTGGCCAAAATCCTAAAAATAACATCTAAAACAGTTTATAAAAGCTCTAGTCATGCCACCAAGATCAGCGGCAAAGTTGTGAAAATGCAACTATATTTTCCCATAAAAATAAGTATTTTTATAGCCTCTACAGTGGTATCATAAAATACAATTAAAACTAATAAAAGTTTTGGTCTGCTCTGGATTGGACAGAAGTGAAATATTCATCCAAACCATCTTTTGTATGATAGACTAATAAACAATAAAACTAACACAAGAAAATTACCCAGAAGGCAATGGGACACAGGATGGACAGAATAAACCTCTTAGTAAATTCACCGTCTCTAGATGAACTCATACTCTGCTGTGCTGCACAGGTGAAGTCCAAGTGGTTATAAGGACAGACTGGTCAAAACTATAACTATAACCTGTTCAGCAGTGGTTAGGATACATGAACTCATACTGAACTCACCAGAGGTTTCATAATCAGCTTAATTAGTGTTATAGCATTAAGATCAGACAGGCTGATAAGTTACTGTACTGACTGTACATATCATAAGCACAATGTTCAGTCCGATGATGTAAGTCTGGCTGCTGTATGTTGGCTGTACTGAGGGACTGGAGTGTCACTGATGTCATCAGCACACTGAGTCTGTGCTGACAGGCAGACGGCCGCTTCTTCTGGCCTCTTTATCTCTCTTCTCACGCTGTTTCTCCATCTTCTCCTGAGCTTTCTTCATCTCCTTCAGCTTCTTCTTGATGGTGGCACGGTCGTTCTGACTGGACACACCCAGAGCCTGCAGAAGAGCCCACACTTAAATAACAGTTGAGCAGCACAGACAATAACAGCACAGATTCAAAACAGATACATGAGAGCCTGTTACAGAGGGTCACGACACAGAGAACTGCTCTCATCACGTGTGTGTCAGAGACAGAGCTAACAGCTCTGATGTAACTGATGCTGATTTCTGTGCATTTTAACATAATCATATGCATAATCATATACATAATCATTAACATAATCCGAAACACTGTTGCTGACTGGTTGTGAGTTTTATGATGCTGTGGTGAGCGAAGATGTTTGCAATATTTTCCACACACATCTACAAGTATTCACAAAATTCAGTTATCAACAGCATTTCTCAGAAATCACTTACTGCACTCTTAAATGACAGTAAGACGTCATAACTAAATGACTTTTAAATGACCTATTTGTGTGGCTTAAATAATAAATAACACAAGTGCAGTGATTTCCTCATTCACGTCCAGCTGAGAGCACAAATCTGCACCCACCTTGAGTCGGTCGCTGTCCAGGTTTAGCAGCTGCTGTCCATCAATGGACTGTGTGCTGAACTCTGGTGTGTACTGATCCATATTCATCCCCATCAGCCAATGACACACCTGCTGAGACGTCCAATCAGAAACTGGACGATTCTGCCACTGATAGTCCTTCCCTCCAGAGTTTGACTCCTCATCCAGCATCTGACACACATGGGTTTGTTTTACTATATGAGTAAGGACATCTCACAAGCCTCCTTTACATACTGATCATGGTAAATTACCGGACTCTTCACACAAGCAAAAGTGTTTGCGTCTTTTACCAGTAAAATACCACTCAAGCATCAGTACCAAATTACCAGTAAAGTTCATGTCAGTCAAAAAGTTCATGATAATTGTGTTTATGGTGATTTTAAAAGAATTTATGTTTACAACACTGAAGTAAACAGGTAATAAGTCATGCATGTAAACTAACATTATATAAAAACACAATATAAAGAAATAACTCCACATCAAACATAATCAGTAAATCAGTAAAAGCACACATATTTCTGCATTGTTTTATTTCACAAGACAATGTTTGATTTTTCAAACGACCCTTTGCATAACATTGAAGCCATGTAAACAAGTGGCAGTTTGAGCATGTCTAATGGTCTCCACTCACCTCATTGGATGAAAAGGTTAATGTATGTGAGCGACCTGATAGGCTGGGCTCCGCCACATGCCCAGACAAATCTGAACCAGGACTGCCAGGATTTGAGTCATCTAGAACCGACAGACTCTGAAATGAGACAGTGACATTTGTTACCCAAATACAAAGACTGACAGAATCTCATCTATTTATGACAACAGAGTAACTGCTACAGCATGTGTTAAACTGATCTCTGTGTGTGGAGGGGTGTAAGGGACAAAATGAACACCTCGTGTTTCTCATGATCTTAAAATCATGAGATTCGTAGGAGAAAATCAGTTTACATGAGGAATAGTATGAAATCAATATGCAGCAGACATACCCGCATGGAATACTGCCGGATGGACACTACACTATCCCAGTTTATTAAAATGACATAAATATGCATAATTTTATCATATTGATATTGTTAAATATGACTGTGCTACCTAGCAATAGTTATAAACAGGTATCAGTTGACTACTGGCTACAGACTAACTACTATAGTGCTACAACTACAGCATAAACGACCCATGACACAATGAGACCCAACTCCACATAAAGCAGCACAAACGCTAACTGACAGAATCACATCAGTGACCTCATGCATCTGCTGCACCAGAGCTGCATGATACTGGAGAACTGAAGAGCTCATAAATAATGTACCAGGCGTTCCTGGAGCTCAACTGGTAGAACATTGCATTAGCAGCGCAAAGGTTGCGGGTTCGATCCCAGGGGTTTACCTTGAATTCAGTCACTTTGGATAAAAGCGTCTGACAAATGAATACATGTAAATGTGATAAGACGATATTTACATCTATTAAGTTACATGATGTAAAATGAAAAATATACAACTAACATTTATAATATTTCTAAAGAAAAACATTCTAACCAACATTTGCTGGTCTCTGGTGTGAACATGACACACAGATTATTTCTAACCTGGAGAATTAAAACATTGTTAGAATGTTTTTGTGTAGTTACTGCAAACCAATGCAATGCGCATATTTTGATAAACTCACGCATATTGTGATATTTTGATCATTGATATCTTGCAGCTCAGTGCGCGACTTTTACAACACACAAAGTAAAGATTGTACACATTAGTGCTACATGTGCTGCTCTACAATGACTGTGTTAAACCAAATCTATACATCTATAAAAAATATACTGTACCAAATCTAGGGAGCGACTGAACAGAGAAGACCATGAGAGGTTTATCTGTTTGGGAAAAGTGGTTAGTTGTTTGGTAAGCCAGTGTTTCCCAAAGCCAGTGTGTGTGTGTTATTGTTGTGAACAATGAGGTGCTTTGATGTCAACCTAAACCAAACCTGCATCAACTAGCAAAAACACAGAAAATTCCACATGGAAACAGGAAATGATGTCAGACATCAGCTGGAGCTGTAGATTACCCTGCAGATGTTAAACAAGCACACGGCTGTTTCTGTTTCCTGTCTGTCCACATCCATCCTCTTTTACTTCCTGTGTGTGTGTGTGTGTCTCTCTCCCCCTGCGTCTCTCTCTCTCTCCCTCCGTCTCTCCCCCTATCTCTCCCTCTCTCTCTCCCCCATGTCTCTATCTCTGATCAGCTCAATGATCAGACTCATATGGCAGCAGGCACTAAATCAGAGTATTTCATTCCAGAAATCCAATCAGAGGTCTTTTCCATAGCAACTCCCACTGACAAAAAGCAAAAAATCACATTTGTGAAACTGTATAAATGTTCAGCTGGCAGATTCATCAGAAGAGTGAGTCATACGTTTAGGTTTTAACTGACATATAATCAGGGATCAGGATATTCAGTGATATTTAAAGGACACAGTGAAACCAGACTGGGACTGGACACAGAAAAACTTTATCTGACAGGTTGCAGCTAGGAAAGTGAAATAATGTACATAATGAACCATTGGGTTGTTAGAAAGTCTTACAGTCCTCTTAAATAAGTGGGTGTCTGTACATTTTAGTGGCCTCACTACATCACAGCAAAATAAACTAAACTTGCCAACCACTCAGAATCATTCTGTTTCTGTTTGACCTAATCAAACTTCTAGCTGCTGTATGTGTGTGTGTGAGATATCTCATCTTGTTTCTAAAGGGGTGTGTGTGATCTTATCTTCTTTCTAAAGGTATGTTTGTGTGTGTAACATCAAAGGTTGTTTGAGTTGTGTGATCTCACCTTGTTTTTGGAGTGTGTGTATTCGCTGGGGTCTGCAGTGGTGTATGGGAGATTGCTGGATAGGGAGGAGGACTCTCTGTCCTTGTCTTTATCTTTCTCTCCGAACCAGGAGAAGGGCATGCAGGTGGGGATGGAGGTCATGGACTCTGAGGGGGAGACGCGAACCCCTGATTCCTCCAGTAACTCAGCTGAACCTCTTGAAAATCATGAGACGGAGGAAAAGACCCACATAATCCACACTGGGTTCAGCTTGTGTGTGAGAATGTGTGTGTGTGGGGTGGGGGGTGTTTGTGTGTGAGAGTGTATTTGTGTGTGTGTGAGAATGTATTTGTGTGTGGAAAGGTGTGTGTGTGTGAATGTGTATGTGTGTGTGTGAGTACCTGCTGTCTAGTGATGCTCTCATAGCTTCTTTGTTTTGTTTCTTGCCTTTTCCTCCAGATTTTCGTAAGCCTCTACCAGAGCAACACAAACACACAAAGTCAAACCCGACAAACAACAACCGAGTTAACTCAAACTAATTCCTGCAAAACTGAAATAAACCATTTAAAGTAAAACACAATTATAAGTACATATTTATGGAAAATATTGAATGTTATGGTAACCCACCCAAAATCTGGGAATCTCCTCTTAGTTTTTCCAGCTGCATCATTAGATTCATCTACAATTAATAACACCATTAAATATCACAAGACAAACACCTACAGACCAAACAAACAAGAACTGATACACCTGAACTAACTTTCAATAATTAAAATGGATGTTCTGATTAAACACTTGACTTCAGCCCAATATTTCAGTGTAACCATCTTATTCACAGACCCCCACAGTTCAACAGTCAAACACTCAGCAATTAGAACTTAGTGTGTAAAACATTATTAGTGATTTCTATTACTATAATCACATTCAATCACTTTTAATGCAAATTTAAGTAACATACAGATATTTGTAATAATTATTAGACTTATTTTTATTTTAGAAATAAATTCATTAGTCATTAGTCTATGTAGGTTAATTAAACTTTCCAGGCAACAAAGCACCTGTATTTATTTATAAAATTATAGTCATATTCTGAACATGTCAATACCATCGAATAATGAAAGTAATCTCTGAACACTGAAACCTTTTGGCCTCTGCTGGTGAACTTTCTACAGATTTTTAGCAATAAACTTTCCATGTTTGTTACCTTTGACCTCCTTGCCTTTGCCTTTTGACTCTCTTTTCTTTACATTCCGAAGAAAACTGGAGGGGGAGGAGTCTTTGGGTGGTGAGAGGGCGGGGCTCTGTGGATCCTTATGCACTGATTGGCTACTGCTTGTCACAGAACAAACCACATTGTCCTTTGAGGGGTTGGCAGGAGATGATATAGCCACTGGCAGGGACAAACTCTCCTGCATTGATCTCCTACGAGATGGAGGAGTTGTAGGACTCGCAGATTCACACTCATCACCATTCTGAAAGTGAGACACAGTGTTAGTAGTAATAGTGTTTGTATAAGAATGGATTAGCTGAAAGCCCTCATCCTCTCACTCACCTGTGCAGCTTCTGCTGGTGAGCTGAGAGTCTCTTTGAGTTTATTGCGAGATGGAGGCTGTCGTTTGGCTCTCTGGGCCAGCTGAGCTTTGGCACGGTGGGCACTGGTGTCCAAACGCTCAGTCTCAGGAACCACCTCGCTCCAGTCCACTCCTGAAACATGAACCCAGACCTTATATGACACATGCAAACAATACGTCATGTGATTTCCTTCATGCTACAGAAAAACTGACAGAAATATCATGTGCCCGAAATACTATACAGATCATGTATAAATTGCTGCAGAAATTGTGCACAATTCAGACACTGCAGACCGTCTGTACAAAGTTCGTTAATAGACACTTGAGTGTCGTTATTCTGTTTCAGTTACACATAAGAGATTAAAACATTTGTAAGTAACAGATTTGGCCCTTGATTCTGATTTTAGCTGCTCAAAGTTTAAATGACTCTGTACTACTCTAAATGACTCTAAATAAAACAGAAGAATAATATGCTTCTGCAGATTGATGTTGTCTAAAGTGTTCATACTGCCATTGAACAGCCATGAGAGATAAAAGAATTGAACTTACTGAGCAGAAGAGAATCTGCAGACTTACTGCCTGACAGTGAAGATTCATTATGACCAGCAGATTCAAGCTTTGCCAACTAGAGAGAGAGAGAGAGAGAGAGAGAGAGAGAGAGAGAGAGAGAGACAGAGAGTCACAAAGCATGCAAGCTTTATCTGTGGACATTTGTGTTGGTGCAGGTGTGTCTTACCCTCTGCTTCAGATCTTCTATCTGAGCTCTATATGTGGCCTCCTGCTCTTCTAAAGCTCTCCTCAGCTCCTCCTCCCTCTGCTCAAACTCCGCCTCTCTACAACACAAACACCCTTTCATCAGTTTATCATCCCTCCTGTGGTTCTGTGTTTTTTTTAGAATCCAAAAGCAGATGTTTTGAAGAACAACCGCATCCATTCAGTTGCATGAAAAGACGTTTGAACGCTGTTACAGGACCAGTGGTGATGTCATCAACTCACTTCTGCTGGTAGTCTTTGAGAAGTTTCTTGGCTTTGCTGTATTTTTTATCCAGTGCTTCACACTGACTCTGTGTGAGGCTGAGCTGCTCGCTGATGCTTTTACAGAGAGTCTGAGACTCCAGCCAGTTCTTCTCCATCTGAGCGATCTTTTCCATGTTCTGCTGAACGTTCTGAGATAACTGAGCTTCTCTGGACTGCAGCGCTGCCTGCTCCCCTGAAGACTCTCTCAGCTAGTGGAAACACAACAGCAGAGTTTAACAGCTCAAATGCACCCGAATTACTACAGATTTGACTGATGAAAATATTAAATTCAAGAAGATCTTACTTGTTCTTTAAGTTCATCTACTTCAGCTTCTGCAATGCTGTGTTTTAACTGGAGCTGAAACAAGCAAATAACAAATCATTTAATCCTATCCAGAAAAACATACATGAATGAAACTTTCACATGAATTAAAAACCTCTACATAAAATCCCCGCTACCTCTTTAAATCTGAAAGCTAGCTGAGTGGCGTCCATGTTTGATGGCAGGAACATGTCCTCACTCTCAGGCAGCTCATACACGTCCATGTTCCTCCTTCCAAAACTCGAACCCAGGATTCCCTCCTCACCTCCTTCCTCCTCATCCTCGTAGTGATCGTCCTGTGATGTCATCACAGAGGAAAAAAACATTCAAACACAGTTTACAGCTGGGAAATAAGTTATATTTACAAAGTAACCCAAGCATAACCTCTCTACATCAAAATCCCTCTCAGAGTCTGTGAAATAACTTACAGTAACGTCTGTGTGTTCACACCACACAACAGAGGTGTAAACAACCTCATTCAGATCGTGAATAGCTCAGTCTTTTCTGAGAAGAATTTTACATATCTTTTGCATATTCTCAACACAAAGTAGTTTTGGAGAACACACAAAAGCGTCATCATGCTGTGTGTGTTTCTAGTTTAAAACCCTTTTACAACTCAACACTACAGTGCAGTGACATGTATATCGGGTGTTGTATATCAGGAGCGAGTGACGTGCTGTTGTATATCGGGTGAGCGTGACGTGCTGTTGTATATTGGGTGCGAATGGGGTTGTATACCGGTGTGTGTGTGACTGACCTCTTCAGTTGAATGCTCGTACGTGTCGTCGTCCTGCTGAAGCTGTTGACGTTCCTGCTCTAGTGTCTCACTGATCAAACGCGCCACCTCACTCTGAGCACCTGGCTTCTCTCGGCCAATTAGAAATCTGAACGGGAGTGATTGAGGTGAACAATACTTCAAACAGACTGCCAGCGCTAACCTGTGTTTTGTGTATTTTCAAACATGCATAACTTATAACCTTCAAAACAAACAGAGGCAAGTGTAGTAAACACTACGACCTCTACCACAATTCTACTATAACCAGAGAGGAGTAAACATGCTCTCTGCACGGCACTACAGCTTGTGTTTGTCTGCTGCACACGAACAAACTTGCAGCAGGATTCACTACAAACGATTCTCATGATCCTGTTCTTTTATTGGATCAGTCAAACGAATCATTTACTGACCCTGTCAGAGTGACGTGGTGAAAATACTGAGTGAAATACTATTTCTATTGTTCTTTCATTTGTAAGTTGCTTTCATCTTAAGTGCCTAAGGGCCTAAATGTAAATGTAGAAACACAAAACAAGACTAACCTCACAGTTCCCTTCGTGTTCTTCAGGACAGTGGCAGCAAACAGCTGCGTCACACCCACCAGACTGATGCCATCCACCTCCACAATCTGATCATTCACCTGAATCCTGAAACACAGCAGCACATATCGGCTCATCCGCTGCTGCGTTACAGTGTGTGTGTGTCAGTCTCAACACAAACACTAATGAAACACAGCAGCACATATCGGCTC
>JBAJNP010015297.1:0-10078 GCA_036877545.1 Yasuhikotakia modesta
CTCATAAAACATCTTTGTTCGGACAGTCAAACCACTAAAGGACAATTTACCCTTTTATCTCTTTCACAAACATCCACATTTATGCTCTCAGGTAACAAACACAAACAGTAACATTCCAGCCAGACATATAAAGTCTAAAACAAAGAAAAGAACATTTTAACTGATCATGTTGGTTCTGTACAAAAGGTTAGATATTTGTTTTACTGAAACAAAGAAAACATGGTTTTGCACAAACTTGTGAAGTTCATGCCAGTTTTAGCGCTGGCAGAAACTTCTCAAATTAAAGCAAAACGTGGACATGCCAAATACTACAAAAACATCTAAAATTGTGTTCTTCACTCAAATTGTTATGCTGATAGTAAAAACTGAAGAACAGACGCCTTTTTCACAGCGAAACTCTGAGTTTTAAACAGCGCTGCATGTGTGCAAATAAGATTGTGAAATTATTTCTGCCTCCAGCAATCCAGCAATGTGATTTCTTAGCAATTTCAACAGGTTTTGAAGCACAGATGTGATCACTGCTTTCTCTGATGTGTTTGGATGGTTCCCAACCGCACTAAAATAACAACATAACCAATAACCATGTCAACCAAACATTAAACCTTACAAGCAAACTGACTAACAAGGTTTGACAAGGTCAGTGAACACTTGGTAAACATCTCAAAGCTGAGTGCAACTTATTTTAGAAGCAACAGTGAGAATGAAAGATGGGGGGGGGCTGTGAAAACAGATGTCACATGACAGAAAGTTGTGCCTCTGTGGCATTTTGAATAAGCATATTTTGTACATGCGTTGATGTTTCTGCTCACCCCCATTGGGAGAATATCTGTAGATTCACTGAAACTTCTTCAAGTTCATCTGAGAAGATCAATTTACTCCAGCATTTCTGCACCAGCTGAACAGTTCCTGTAACACAGACACATAAAACCACTGCAGTCATTCTGAGAGACTTTATTGACGTACAGAATTAAGGAGATGGACGTTCCAAAATATTCCATCAATCTGCTGAAGAAGATGGAGTCAGGAGTTTACTGCTGAAGAGCTCTCCATGGTACCGAACGTTAAACGGCTGCTATCCCGGGTGCTGAAACTGGGACACTGACTCCACAGAGGCAGACGTACTTACAAGTCATTTAGAAGGGTGTTCATTCTCACCCACCGAGTCGCCCTCTGGTGGTCTTAACTATTACACAGAAGGAGGGAAGACCTGAAAAATGAGTCAAAGCTGAAGTCACTGACCTCAGAGGCCACAGTTCCTTCAGACTGGAAGATGAAGGACTGGACTGAGTGTAACCCAACCAAAAAAGGGCAGAATGCCAAATTGAAATCCTCACCCCCACTAGATCTCTTGTGCTTCTGTGTTTGGATGCAGGCAGTACAGCTGTGTAACCTGTCATACATGCAACTAAACATCCCAGTAGTGTTAAATAAAATGCTCTGGTTACAGACGATTTGTTTGTTCTGTTTGTGTAAGTGTCCCTTTAAGAAACAGTTTTGATTGTCTGTAACATTTGTAAAGCTGTTTGATTATAGCTAAAACATCTACCAAATAAATCTTTTTCAGCACTTTCATCAAATGCAAGAAAGACCTACATGTGGGGAGACAGACAGATATACTGCACATAGATAGATACAGTAGATATACAGACAACAAACAGATATATAGACACACAGACAGATAATGAAAGAGTGTTAATGCCCTTGAGTGAGATACTAACCTGCTTTAGGTGGACAGATCTCCTGATGAAAGTGTGTTTGATTGACAGGCATGTATTCACAACCGTCAGACTGTGTATGAGCAAAAACAGATTAAACTCTGTGCGGTGCAGCTTTTATCCTCAGTGACTGATATCGCTTTGAATAAAGAGATTTTAATGGTGAAAGACACGTGTCTCTGGGTTCGGTGCGGCTCTGAGTGTTGCCCGCTGTCTTACCAGAAGTTTCAGTCTTTTGTTTTGGATCAGAGTGGTTGTCAAGCGTACGGTATTAATTTAACATCAGCATGAACAAAGATCTAACAAAGATCTCTCACAATAAATTATGCAGGACTTTTTTGGCAATCCCTCGTTCCAACAGCGAACCCAATGAGAGACGGTCGGTTTGTGTGTGTGTGTTTATGTCATTGAAGGTGTTGTGTCTCTAAGCTGTTGTTAGGGTCTGCTCAGGAAATAATAAGACAAGCTTTCAGCGTAAGGAGAAAAGCTTCAGGGCAAACGTAAGCGCAGCTGAAGGGTGAAAATCAGTCCTGGGTTTAAATGTGGCTGCAGTGACTGTCAGAACCAGCAGCACAACAAACTGCTGCTAAAATCTGAAACCTTTTAGTTTTTACAGACATTTTATGACATTTTTACAGGTAAAAACTCACGATCACAACAGCACTGGAGAACACGACTGCTGTCTGTACTGTCTGTAGGACCCCACTGTATCTTCTGTCTGTCTCCGTCTCTGCCCGGGGCAGCTGTTCTCACAGCAGTGATATCTGCTCAGATCTCAGGGGACACGACACATCAGAGCAAACGTATCTATTCACAGACTCTTTAACTGATCACATATTGTGATGAACAACATAATGACTAAATGACACATTTCACCACATGCAGTGAATAAGAATCTCCCTTTTAATATGAAGTATAATCTGTGAGATATGTCCCCAAATACTCTCACATTCAGCCTTTAAACTAATTAAAAAAATATTTGTGCCTCTGGACAGCTGGTGGTGTGATGATGACTGACAGCTGTCACTTCAGATAAGAGACAGAAAAGGGGCTTTTAAAAGTGTGTCTGTCTTTGTATCCACAGGAGAAACACACACACAGATCATAGAGTATCTGATAACAATACAGAACATGTCAACAACACAAGTCTTTCACAACACATCTAGTCTTTCCTAGTAAGTTATAGTTTCCTATCTATTATAAAGTATAGGTTATGGCAACAACATTTCTAGACTTAAACACAACAGTGTCACCATACAAATTCAATTAATGCTCTAAAACATCACAGTTTGTGTAATGCTTTATAGCACAGCACCCACACACACACAGACAGATACACACACACAGACAGACACAGACACACACACACAGACAGACACACACACACAGACAGACACACACACACAGACAGACACACACACACAGACACACACACACACACACAGACACACACACACAACTTTTGTTGGGGTTCATAATGTATCCTGACAAGTTTCAAAGCTCTTATCATCTAAAGGTCACTGAATCTTTCTACAGTGTAAATTTGAGAGCTGGTGAGAAATATTTAGCGTGTTTTAATCCTGCCAGAGGGTCCGTCGTCATCACAGGCCTGTTCTTCTGCTGTGTTGTCATGGTGATGTGATTATTGCCTAACAACAGGAGAAGAACAGAACGCCATGTTATCTGTACAGTCTGAGACTCTATGATTGCATCTCGCCACACAAACACAATAAGTATCTGATGATGTTAATCTGTGCATTATATCACGGCTCTTATTATTTGCACTTTTCTAAGCCCGTGTTCAGATGAAAGTGCTGCCACAGATGATCTGAGATGATGGTAGGGAGGTGAAATCCATCTTCCTCGTTCACACTCTTCAGAGTGACATGCATACAATGTGACAACAATGCATACAGTGTCTCTCTCTTCCTCCTTTCCCCAACCTCTCATTTTTATCCTACACACCGTAATAAAATGTACACATATGGATAAATGTGGACATACGTATGCTAAATGCACCGCAGAATAACTATAAACAGAATAAATATTAATAAGATTTAAAAAAAACTTTGAGTTTTAAACTTCAGTGTGTCTCATGTCACAGACGGGGGATAGACTGGGACAGACTCTGATATGACTTCTTAAGATGATCAGATTTATAACTGCAGCCTGAAACATGAAAAATCAGCTACAAAAGGTCCTATGGAATTAACAAAAGGAAAAAAAAGTGTGTGTATTAATTTCTGCGGGGGAAAATTACCTGGAGAGAAAACCAACACACAACAAATGCTCAGAAACGCAGCCAAATCTCTCAGAAACTGCTGAAAGAGAGAGAAAAGTGAATGAAACGTCCTTCAGTCTTCAGACTAGCAGTAACAGATGTGTGATGCTTGTTCTGACCTCCTGACGCTCTGATTATAAGAACTGGTGATAAATCAACATTTTACCTGCGACTGTTCAGCAGTCAGTCACACCCTCACAGATTAACAGTTCATATAATGCAGAGATGTGCCACTTTCACTCATGTTGTCTTAAAGACGCTAACAGACAAACTGTGAGGAGAAACGAGATGAAGGTTTATGCAGCAGTCCTTCATTTCTGCCTCTCCATCGCCATCTCCGTTTACACCAAACTAACCTGAGAAGTCAGACCTGACAGTTAAAATCATTATTATAAAGTTACTGTTGGGAACTGAGGTAAGATAAGGGGATTGAACACTGAACAACTGATTTTTGCATACATGCATTTCAGTGTAATTGACCGAGCAGTTTGTCCACAGCTCACAGAGACGTGAGGAGAGTTTATCCTGCCCTCTGTGATGGACGTATGAACCTGAGCGAGAGCCACAGGTGAGGAGCTGTAACTGCTACAGTCACAGCAACAGTTGCTGATTATATTTTGCTCACAAATTGTCTCAGTTTGAGCCTGAGATGTTGGGTTTGTTTACGCAGCCTGGCGTGATGAAGATTCCCACCGGCTCCAAATGACTCATTTACTGTCACTCACAAGCTCTGAGTGCAGGTCTGTAAAAACACCAAATAATGAGTCCATTTACTTTAATGTAAATCAACAGCACAAACCATAATTACTGTACATCACCATCACAGAAACACATTCAATCACAAACAAGGTCTATGAGGCAAGATACTAAAAAAAGTTTTTTGCATTAGTGCACCACAAACAGACAGGCAGGTGAGTAACGTCCGAGTAACATTTGACCGCCAAGCAATAACATTAAACTAAAAACTGGATGTCTTGAACTTTCAAAATAACATTTTTGCTACTTAATGGAAATGTTTTGCATGTAAAATGTAGCTGGACAGGAGCGAGGCGGACAGATCACAAACGCTTTCTCACATCGGATAAATATTTGAAGATTTCAGAGAGTGCAGACAGACAACACGGTTCATAGATGTTCTGTAATGTCTGAGCTGTGGGTTCAAACTGTGAAGGTTTGTTTGTATTCTGCACACGTGACAGACGCAAAATAAATGAAGCATCACAGAGTGGGACTCTGTACCCTCACTGAAAACATGCAGAACTTATTCTGTGTGTGTGTGTGTGAGTGTGTGTGTGCTGTTCTCCCTGAGGACAGATCTTAGAGGCAGCGAGCACGTAAGAACCAGGCTTAGTGGAGATCCAGCAGAGAGAGGGGGGATTTCTGACAACTCAAGCCCAGTGGGGAGTGAGGGAGCTGGGCTAAAAGAGCAGAATGAGGGAGGGTGAGAGCAGCAGAGATGGAAGTGAGAATAAAAGGGTGATGATGAGAGAAGAACAGCTATTATTACTTTCTTCATGCTGTTTTGTTTTTATATGATGTAGAGATTTAAGGAGCATTTATGTAAAACTGTCTCACTGTAATGGGAGGGCAGAATTTAGAATCCAAGCATTACAATTGCGCCCACACACACACACACAGAGACACACATAGAGACACAGACACACATACAGAGACACACACACACAGAGACACACATAGAGACACAGACACACACACAGAGACACACACACACAGAGACACACAGAGACACACATAGAGACACAGACACACACACAGAGACACACACACACAGAGACACACAGAGACACACACACGCACATAGACAGGACAGAGCGTTCAGGATATTGCAGCAACATTTGCACCAATTACCATTTATGTCTGAAAAATTCAATTAAATCAAATTCATTTAAAGAGAGTTTTCTATACGTTGTGTGTGTGACCGACAGGCAGAGACAAGGAACACCTTTACCAGATATCATTAGCTCTTATTGAATCAGTGTTGCATCAGTGTGACTGGTACTGACCCTATATGTGTGTGTGTGTATAAACCTCCACCCACTTTAGCTCTGCCTTTATTATTGATTTCATTTCAGGAAATACAGAATCAAACAGCAGCTGTTAAACTCCTCTGGAAGGACTGATGGAGGCTAAAGGTTTTATTTGAAACCAGTTTACTTGGCAGCCATCTTGGTAACGCCACAGGCAGCTCGTTTCTGTTTAGCCAAACCTCAGCCTCAATCTACTTAAATGAGGCAAGACAGAAATCCTGACATGTTTGTTAAAGGCTGTAGCATCATGTTGTTGGCGTGTGTGGAGATCAGTGCGGGTTCAGAGCTACACTCTGGGTTTGATCATGAATTGTTTGGGCGGTTGTATAATTTGAACTCCTGCTAGTCTCAATATTCTCCAACAGAGAAACACTTTGTAAAGCTTAAGTAGTGCATTTTAACAGATCCAGCCACAGCAGGGAGTCTGCTAAGGGTTAACAAAGAAACGTTAGAGAGGGAGAGAGACAGGAGAGGGAGGGAAAGTCTTTTTGGGTTTGATCTCTTGCTCTGCAGAGACGTGTGGAATTGTGGGATAGCTCCAGCCTCGTTCCCACATCTGTATCTCCATGGTAACCGCCCATGGGAAGGTGAAAGGGTGGAGGAGAGCTAATCTCTAAGTCGATATGGAACAATATTCAACTCTAACTAAACTTGGTGAGTGAGGGAGTTAATCTGTTCTCACCTTTGTGTGTCTGTGTATCTGTGTGTGTGTGTCTGTGTATCTGTGTGTGTGTGTGTGTGTGTGTGTGTGTGTGTGTGTGTGTGTGTGTAAATTATTTTCCATTAGACGTTAACCATGAAACTTCCAACACAACCAGATCAGTTTATATTCCACAGAGATTTTAATTCATCCTTTCATTCAAAATGATACAAAACTATTGCTTTTAAATCTCCATAACCTTAAATAATCTCAAACACACTGAAACACTCCTAAAGCCAGAAGAGAACTAGCATTAGCACTAGCGTTGCTATGAAGTTAACTGCTTTTTTAAACATCTTCCAATTTTTTATTTGCTTTTTTACTTTACTTTTTTATTGTAATTTTTGTAAACATTTTAAAATTTTTAATCTTGATCTATGACCTGTTTAAAAACATTCTACTAACATTACAGCAAAAACATTTAATAACCTGTAGAGAACATTAGCCAATGTTCTAAGAATGTTCTCTGTCACCTGCGACGCTGCAAGCCAGATTCAAACCTGTAGCCTCTTGCGTCATGAGCTCATGTGGTTCCTGCTCTGCCAACACTCATCTGTGATCATTCTCTCTTCCTCAGGTGAATCCTGGAAATGTCAAAAATGAACAAACAACCGGCTGGAACTAACCTGCTTAAATATTTGAGCATGATTAGATCCGATCAGTCGGTTAAATGCCACACGGATGAGGAAAGATTTGTTGGAATGCCATATTGGTTCCAGCAGCTAAAGTCAACAACTCCGTTCCAAACTCTCATGGGTCGCCTGCAGTCCGGAGTTTCATGACAGAACCTCACGGAACACGATTTAAAACCTTCTACATGTGCATCACACAAACACTGTCACTCATTAATGCCACCAGCCCAACTGTTACAGCACATGCTAATTATACATGAAACATGTTCACTTCAGTGTCAAACTCCTGATAATATCTCTGTTCTATTTTTATGCATTTTATGTTGGATGTGTGACACAGTTCAAGCTCAAGAAGGTTTAATTCATCTTCACTCAGATGAGATGAAAGGCTGAAAATAATAAACTTATTATAAAAATAAATATCTAAAAAACTGATTGTTTCAAATTTTCCTAGAAATCTTAAAATAGCATTTCAGTTACATAATGTAAATATTATAGAAACGTTCTTACAACCTAAAAGAACTGAATCTGACTGTTTTGAACAAGCTGAGGTGGATTCAGCAGCAGAACCTTCAAATCTATTTGAAAAGCCACTAGTGTCCGGTCAGAGAACAGAGACAAGCGTAATGTGCTCATGCTGAGCATTCTGGGAAATGTCTTGGGAAGGCAGTCAGCACAGCACAAACTGAGAACCTGAAACACAGAATGAGGCACATCACAACCTCACAAAACGCTGAGGTTGAGGACCAACTCAAAGCTAATTTGGGATCCACCAGAACTTAACACGTCAGATGCTTCTGATCTGTTTCCTGTTTGTCCCTTTTATGTAACAAGTTTAAGCACAAAAATCACTTCATCTTAAAAACAGCTGGGCGAGCGAGCTGTGCTTTCACAACTACCTCTCTCTCTTTCTCTGTCTCTCTTCTTTAATTGCAACGTCTACACACATCAAGAAAGCTGGTTTTCAGACCTACTCGCTCTCACTATCTCTCACTCACACTCTCTCTCTTCATCTCTGTCTTACCTAATTGCATGAACACATTAACATATATTTCTATTCAGGTAACAGCAGAGCTGCTGCCCTGTCTGGAGAAAATTTCTGCATGTGTGAGTGACGAGAGACATGGGACAAAAATTACATTTTGTTCTCACAGAAAATAGAATGTGTGTATGTGTGTGTGTCACCCAAAAGTCAGAAAAATCTGACAAATCTTCTTTTAAAACCATTCTCAGTTGTAATAGTAATGGTTTTAACAGTAAAATGGTTGGAGTGCAGGTTAGGGCTACAGCGAGCTTAAACATCATACTCTTTGCCATCATACAATCTGGAATGACACGTCTGCATGACAAAACACACACACACACACACTTACACTGAAAGTATGCCAAAGACCTCATATGCATGCAAACACATTAATTCACTGTTGTAACTATCATCCCTATTTAAAATACATTACAGAGAGAGAGAGAGAGAGACATTAACAGAAAACAGAGCTCAACTTGGGCACTCGGTCACCATGGGAACGGCTGATGCACAGACAGGGGGTCACACATGATCAGCTCAGAGCCCCCTTATCACTGTTTACCGATTTCACTCTGTGAGTCACATCTGTGTGACGGGGGGCCGCTCTGTTTTTACAGGAGAGAAATGACACTGTGCTTTAAAATCTGTGAAGCCTTTGATTTTCTGAGCATTCAGTGTGATCTCTGATGAATGTCCTGTGGTGTCACTCTTATCTAGAACCTGAACATTATCAGGACCTCAGTTAGACCGCTGGACACAGGAACCACAGAAAACTACAGATACAGAACCACTGTTTCCTGAATGACAACAGATATATTGAATTGTCAAATGACAGAAGAACTCAAGCTACTTACAATGAAGTAAAACAAACACGCTCTTATTGCTAGAACGTTATTGTGAGAACGTTATTTAAACTATTTTAAACTGGAACATGTTAAGAATATCACTTTTGATGATTATATAACATTTCAAAAGTTCTACTTCTATTACTGAAGGAACTTCTTTGATAACTTTGTGAGAACCTTCAGGGAACCTCAGCTGATGTTCCGAGCACGTTCTCTGTTAGCTGAGTAACAGGCACTCATTAGGGCTGCTATCACTTATGTAGCAGTGCTAAAACAACTCAATTTACACAAACCTTACAAGACTGTTTTTTGGCTCAGAACCGGACGGGGCTGTGCAGGCGTCACATACGGCCTCATCAGCTTTGTCTAGAGAGACCGTCTGTTTTCACTCTCTAATTCTCACAATCTGTCTGAGGGCCGCTGGTTTATTGATCATTCATGCAGGAACACAACCCTACAAAGAAAATGTTGAACAAACTTGTGCAGAAACATTTCCAAGAAGAGATTCACAGCAAACGATAGGGCCCTAACCCTAACCCTAAGGGCCACCAAAAAATGATTTAAAGAAAATACTTCACAAGTAACTCAATCCAAAAACAGGAACTAAAACCTGCGGCCAATCCGCTCGTTGTTTTCTGAGAGTGGGCGTGTCCCTGTGGCTCGTCTGTACAGCTGGATGAACAAATGACTCTAAACTAATCTGGAGGTAGCTGGTGTTTCTGTGCCCTTATTGTGTTCTGCACAATAAAACTAACAGCAGAATGGACCTGATGTTCTAACGTGTCTGCAGATCACTGTACTGTACGATAATTATAATCATCACTGTACTGTAC
>JBAJNP010015298.1:0-10077 GCA_036877545.1 Yasuhikotakia modesta
GCCTTCAAAATCCAAAAGGACTTACCTTGTGCTAGAATACTAGAGATTTTCCTAGACCGATGAGGCCAGCGACTTTGAGTCTAAAAATGTAAAAATAAATAACAGATTTAATGTCTGGGGTGTGTGAGTGGATATTCTATTTAAATAACTTTTTTAGGAAATATATTTTTGTTCTGTTTTTTTTTAACTTACCGCTTCAATGAAACACAGGGCACATGTCAACAGTAATATCCTGACAATGCAATTCATCTTGACCATAAACCAATGTCTTCCTTTTTTGGAGATTAGAAAAAAGGTTTTGAAGAAATTAGCACATGTATTCATAAAAACATCTTTAAAACACATGACAACTTCTCTTACCACACAAAGTTTTAAATGAAAAGGATATTCAGGACAGATTTTGAATTTATTTAGTTAAGAGAAGTATTTTAATAATAGAAAAGAACTCGAATTTATGTTTCTGCATTATATAAAAAAAGTTATACAAATAAAGCATAAAGAAAGAAACAAACTTAACATTTAGGGTGCCAAGAAAAATAGTTATTTCTTTGCTTACCTCAGTTGAGAGTTAATAGGAGAGTTAATATTCTCTTTTGCTTGCAGCTGTCTTTGTTGCCTTGAGAAGCTGTACTGAGCTTTCAGGTCGTGTGATATTGTGTGGCAGTCTGTGTTCCTTGCTTTATAGTCACGATTACGCGATTGGTCGACGCCTCAGGCAACTTGACACATGCGCTAACAGTGAGATAATTGGCAGTGTTTTTTTTTTTCAGAAACCACCAGTGTGACTCAAACTAAATTACTCAAGACATCTTGCCTTTTTTAAACATAAAACACCCAAAAGAGGAAATCATCCTTATAAGGAGTTTGTCCCTATAAAGCAACAATCATCATTGTGGTTTCTATAATGCACTGTTCATTTCACAACATGTTTGGAGGAGGTATATACGATCAAATATCATACACACACACACACACATATGATCAAACTGAGCGAATGTTTCCATTGAACCAGTAAAATTATATAAAATATATCAGTATACAACTATCAGACCCTAGAAGTTATAATGGGCATATTAACTTACTCTGTATAATGGTATACTCTTGCCATCATACATCAGTTGTTACCAATTTTTAACACAAGCTCTTAATTACAAATGATTAATCACAGTATTATAGCATTCTGTTTTAACTGGATTTCATCATGTTATATCTAAAAAATATATTAGGGGTTTTCATGAATGAATTACCCAGAGGAGATGATGTCATTATTATGCTCCAATACCTTAAGAAATGTGATGTTTACGAAATGTTAAGACATTTCCTGTTCAACACACAAATAAACTTCCAAAGTTGCTGATTTCTGTTTTTCAAGAAACTTTGGCTAAATGTTTGACTCACTTGTTGCCTTAAAGTGTTAAAAAGTATGTGAGAAAAAAGGTTTGGCTTTACTTATGAGACTTCATTAAAAAATGTCCTCACATATAGTGTCAAAAAATACTAAATTTCTGACATTAGTAAAACTAAATGTCAGATTTAGAAAGCACTACAACCGGCATTATCTGCATTATGAACTCAACCCAGTAATCCCACTCTCAATATGTATTATTTTTTATTTATATTTATTTATTATTTATATTTATTTATATAACAATAAAATTTTAATTGCTGACTAAATGAGATGCAGTTTCATAATAATTTTTAATAGATTTTTTATTACAAAATCCATATTTTAATTTCATATTTATGTCAATTCTAGCAGTTTCTAAATGGACCCAGTTTGTAGTGTGTCTACTGAGACACCCTTGACCCCTTGAATTCCTGACTACTGAAATATGTTGGCATATAAATTCAAAGACTTTACTACTTCCAAAGAACAGATTACATCAGTTGTCACAGTGCATGAAATGTTTTACATAAAAAAGTTGACATAGAAAATCAAATGCATAATAAATTAAGTAAAAACATTTCGTAAACAAATACAACTCTTCGTTTATAGGTAATTGAATAAACGTGAGCTATTGCTTAATTTTACAATGACTGGATACGAGGCAAGAGTTGGTTTTATAACAATAACGTAGTCTTTAGCGCCATCTCCTGGAGGTAAAGTTTTGACGTCATAAGTTACTGAATTACTACTGATGATGTGATAAAAGAAGTCCGCTGATCAGGACCGATCCTAGATCAGCAATAGAAAAACACCGAGGCAGCTCCCAACCCACCGCGCATGCGCTGACTTTGTTTCGTTTCTGACTGGAGTAGCTGCTGGCTGGCGTGGCCTCCGTCAACAACAGTTTTAGTGCCAGTCAGTGCTGCTGTCTCCGATTTGTGTTTTTTTAAAGCGTTATTTAATTTTTGTTCTTTACCAAGTGCGATTTTGTTCTTGTTTCACCGTGACAGGTGTTATGGAAAGCTGACAATTGGGATTGCGGACTAACAGTTGATATTGAATTGTTTACGTGTAGCTAGTTAGCCAGTTAGCAAATCTGACCACCGATCTGAACGGCCGTTTGAGAATGACATGGATATCCGTTTTGCTTCATACGGATTAATACGTTCCTTTAATTCTCCACATCAGATGTGGTCGGTTCGAGCACGTTAGAAACAGATTGAAACAAGGTAAGTCACTGAGTTTGGGTTTTCCCGATTAGCTCGCTAGCTAGCTGTGTCAGAGCTACTTTCACGCAATAGATGAACTGTTTCACTTTGTAATCGCCATTATCGAAGTCAGTGACAGTAAAGAATCGTAATCGGTCTGTCTATAGGGCCTACATGTTGATCAGATTACGTGAGTAACTGTAACGTCGTTTAATACTTAGTGATGGTTGATCTCTGCTTGATCTGTACGATTTGTGTTACTCAGATGGAGAAACCTCCTTTCAGACAGAATCAGGTCTGTGGTTCATGGCTCATGAAGGAGAGGCTTGGAACTGGAGGATTTGGCCATGTCTACCTGTATCAGAATCAGGTGGAACCCTGCCTTTGATGTTTCAAATATTATAGATATGTGGTCAGGCGATGTTTCCTTTCTTACTTACAAATGCTTTCATGTCTTGCAGGAAACCTCAGAAAAAATTGCTGTGAAGCTCTGTCGCCTTGAACTCAATTCAAAAAACAAAGACCGATGGAGTCGAGAAATCCAGATTATGAAAAAGTGTGTGCATTGCCAGCAATGGAATTATGCCGTGTTTTCATTGACCATCATTGCTTCATGTCTTACTTTATTTAAACTGGTAATATGAGATAATCATTACTTTTTTCAGGCTGAAGCACCTTAATGTGGTGACAGCAAAGGATGTGCCCGATGAGATGATGCACATTGCCTTGAATGATCTGCCGCTTTTAGCCATGGAATACTGTTCCAAGGGAGACCTCCGAAAGGTGTGTAGTCTTCAGTTTTCAAGTCACCAATCGTCTCTATTTAGTTTCGTGTACAATACGCATCAGGC
This sequence comes from Yasuhikotakia modesta, assembly GCA_036877545.1. Classification (NCBI taxonomy): domain Eukaryota; kingdom Metazoa; phylum Chordata; class Actinopteri; order Cypriniformes; family Botiidae; genus Yasuhikotakia; species Yasuhikotakia modesta. The sequence goes on from JBAJNP010015298.1 coordinate 3,447, forward strand.
TCATTTCTGTTCTTTGAATTTCTTCTTGCAGTTGCTAAGCAAACCAGACAATTGCTGTGGGTTAAAAGAGAGTGAAGTGTTGGGTTTACTAAATGATGTTGGTAATGTGTCATTTTTTAAACTTCTGATTATCAGTTAATTTATGAGTATCATTTTATATTTACTTTTTATCTGTAAAACTGGATTTTTGATGTTCCTCAGGTTCTGGAATCCAGTACCTTCATGAGAATAAGATCATTCACAGAGATCTCAAGCCAGAGAATATTGTGCTACAGGACATCAATGGAAAGGTATTTACCGTTCATTGGTTTAATTGAAACAAACATATATTTCTTTCAACAAGAGCTCTTTTTTTGCCTCTACAGCTTGTCCACAAGATAATAGACCTTGGCTATGCCAAAGACCTGGACCAGGGCAGCCTTTGCACTTCATTTGTGGGGACTTTGCAATATCTGGTATGTGTTTGCATTTGTCATTGAGAAGACAAGAGTAATTCAGTGCTGCTGTAACTTCATAGCATTTGCAGCAACAGTGTTTTCTAACGTTTTCATCATCTGTGTTTGGCAAACAGGCACCAGAGTTATTTGAAGGCAAATCATACACAGTGACTGTGGACTATTGGAGTTTTGGCACCATGATCTTTGAGTGCTGCTGTGGATTCCGGCCTTTTCTTCACAATCTCCAGCCTGTGCAGTGGTACTTGTCCTGAAAAACCTTTTTTTACTGTCACATATTCTTACCTCTTCAAAGTGATATTTACACTAAGAACTTTTTCAGGACAAGCAAAGTGCGGAACAAAGGCCCTAAGGACATAATGGCTGTGGAAGATATGAATGGGGAGGTCAGATTTTCCACCCACCTTCCGTATCCCAACAATTTAAGCAGGTAGCAGAGGACCTCACATTTAAATTGAAGTTCTGTCAGTTTTGACTGGAGGTGACTGATGGTGTTTGCTGCTGTAGGACACTACTGGAGCCTTTAGAGGGGCTGTTGCAGCTGATGCTGAAGTGGGACCCAGTACAAAGAGGAGGAGGAATGAATCCAGACACAAAACAGCCCCAGTGTTTTGCTCTTCTTGATCAAATACTGAACATGAAGGTTTGGCATTCAGTTACATTTTATCAACAGCATCACAACATATCTTTTGTAAAGTATGACAATGTACACTTAAAAGAGAAAATGTTGTTTACCCTGTTGCTATGGCACCAAATGAACATCTTCAAAAAATAGAAAAGTTTATTTATAGTTGCTAAAATCCTAAATTAAATAGGACCCTAAAACTGTGTTGAACTGTGTTGACTGTTATACGATGGACTGAAATACATTGGAGGTTTTGTAGTCTATGCTGTGCACCCAATATGACACGCGTGTTATTTTTTAGGTTGTGCACATCCTAAACATGACCACAACACAGGTTCACTCCTTTCTGCTCGGCCCGGATGAAGGGCTTCACTCCCTGCAGCAGAGGATTGAGGCTGAGACTAAAATCGAACTTTTAAACCAGGAGCTTCTGCAGGAAACAGGAGTCATGTTAGATCCCAGGAAACCTGCTGCACAGTGCGTCTTAGATGGAGTCGTAAGTGCTTCTTCCATTTCATCTCATATCTTTTTCCATAAGCACATTTTTCACTGCTGCTGTGTTCTGTTTTTCATTCGCTCAACAGAGAGGATGGGACAGCTACATCGTATATCTGTTTGACAAGAGCTTGACCAAGTACTCAGGGCCTCTGACTGCTAGAACACTTCCTGAGAGTGTGAACTTCATTGGTATGTATTAAATGATATGGGTAGTTTGCTCATTAAGATGTCAAGAAAATCTTTCAGTATTTTTTAAGTGTATTGGGAATTTTTATGCTGCCTTTGTTGCTATTCCTCAGGAAACTGCAGCGGTGTCTTTACTGTTGGCATTAATGTGACCAACTTTCTCTGTTGCAGTGCGGGAAACAAAAACTCAGCTTCCCCTCAGTGCCCTCAAGAAGGTTTGGGGTGAGGCAGTTAGCTACATCTGTGGCCTCAGAGAGGACTACAGTCGCCTTTTCCAGGGTCAACGTGCTGCCATGTATGTGCATCACATTATGCTCATAAAAATTCTGCGCTTTTTGACTTAATAATTCAAGTTGTTCTGTGTTTGTAGGTTGAGCCTCCTTCGCTACAACACCAACCTTACAAGATACAAGAACATGATGTTCTCCTTTTCCCAGCAGTTGAAAGCTAAACTTGATTTTTTTAAGAGCAGCATACAGTACGACTTGGAGAAGTACAGCGATCAGATGCAGTATGGGATATGTAAGTTATATATGCTCGATTTCTTCAAGCGTCCATCATCGTCATTCAGAGGGTTGATAATCAAATCCTTTTCCTCTCTGAAGCCTCTGAAAAGATGTTGAAGGCTTGGCAGGACAATGAAGAGAAGGCAGCTGCATTTGTTCAGGTGCTGTAGATGATTGATGCACAACATCAAAACCCTGATGAAAGAAGTTACTTCAGGTCCAGGTTCCTATTTAAGTTTGGTGTTTTGTTTCGGAAGGTGGCAGAGATTGGCCATTTAGATGAGGAAATAATGGCTTTGCATTCAGAAATTGTGGAGCTCCAGAGAAGTCCCTATGCTCGTCGTCAAGCAGATGTCATGGAGCAGCTGTGAGTATATTCTTATAGTTACGTTAACCTTCTCAGAATTGATTCCTTGACCCTTTTGTGATCCAACCATGTCTGATCACAGGCAGGAGAGAGCAATTGAACTCTACAGACAATTAAAGGCAAAATGCAAAAGTAAGTGCTATCCCACCTTACTGTAATCTAATAAATGCTTTCTGTGTGAATTTATGGAAAGTCCTCAGTTGCAGCTTGAAATTTACTCCATTGTTATATAAGTGAGGTAAACACCAAACATTTACCTCCTTACCTCAACTACCTTACCTCACCTTCAGTGCCAGACCCGCAGCATGGCTATAGCGACAGCTCAGAGATGGTGAAGGTTATTGTACAAACTGTCCAGAATCAAGACCGGGTGCTAAGAGATCTGTATGCACACCTCAGGTAAGAGCCCTCAACAATATCTCAATATTTGTTATGTGAACTAAATAATAACTATCCACATATACATTTCATATAGCATTTCTAACCAAAGTGGTTTGGAAGAAGAAATGTATAATCTGTTGTAATTTCCTGTGCAGCCAGTCAATAGATAAACATGGAGGATAATGATTTACTTGCATTGCCTGTAATGACTACATGTTATGTAAATATAGTGATGTACTGTTATGTGTCTCTATTTGCAGTAAAATACTTCTGAGCAAGCAGAAGATTATTGACCTCTTTCCTAAAATCGAGAGGACGCTGGAGAACATAAAGGAGGCAGACAGCACTGTCATGCAGATGCAAATCAAGAGACAGAGAGAGTTTTGGCACTTATTAAAGATCGCTTGTGTAAGTAACACGCTTCTAATGTTTCAGGGCCAGTTATGCTTATGTTTGGTCTGTATTGGGGTAGATGGTATAATCACAACATTATATATACACATTTTAAAATACCTTAATTTAATTGCATAGTTATTGTGCATTTGTTCTTAGGCACAAAATATCCCCCGGACCCCCGTAAGCCAGAGTACAGAGATGCCGTCCTCACTGTCAACATGGAACCAGACTCAAGCCCAGTACTCTTCTCGCCTGCCAGTGTCTCTGCAAGTGCCACCCGAGGGGTAAATCTCCATAAATGTCCTAGTGATTTTTACCCTGTTTTAAATCTCTTAAATGCTTTAAAAGTCTGCCCAGCCAGGCCGCCCTTTAAGGGTTGTAGGCAAACCTTGATTCTTACCTGTTGTTTCAAACATTGTCACTGCTGATGTAGCTACAAATCTGTTAAATACGGTTTTGGAATAGAGCTGTTACCGTTTTCAGAATATAGTTATTTGGAGATTCGTGTTGTCACATACAAGGTGTTTTATTACAAATTATTTTCTATGGTTTCAGTGAATCAGTCAATCATTTGTTGGAGGAGAATCAGCGTTACTTGAGCCAACTAACCAGTTTACTGCACGAGACAGCGGAGGAGAAATCAGAAAGCATAATGGTGAGCGCTTTATATATGCAGTTAACACAGAAACAGGTTGATTTTTATGAAGTGGTTTTGTTCATGTTTAAGATTAACGTTTAAATAGTCAATGATGCTGGAGTAACACACAAACTGCTTTGTGTTTCAGTTTATTTCTACTTAATAAATTTTACTGTCATCACATTTAGGCTCAAGACTGGAGCTGGACTAAATATGAATCACTGGTTGCTAAATCACAGCGTTTGTAGAGTCACCACATACTCTTTAACAGGAAGTAACACAGTCATTGTTTAAAAACATTTACTCATCACCACTGGATGGGGTTTGTGTTGATTTGTATAATTTGTTCAACAAAGTAATTTCTTGTTCGTATCTGAATTCAGTTAACTTACATTTTGCAGTGTTGTAGCAACCCTGTATATTTTGAAGATGCATTTTAAATTGACTAAACCAACAACATGCAAAAACATATATATTCAGAAGTGTATTTATTTACGTACTTCATGTTTCACTGTATTGGCTGATTGTACTTCATTTTATTTGGTTATTTGTTTGCAGCATCTGCACTTTAAAAGCTCACTGTGAATGTTGTGAAGGGTTACGGTTAATGAAATTAGACACTTCATTTACTAAGTCACTTGTTAAAATACCTAAAGCTGGGTGAGACCCTAAGTAAAAGTTTAAATGAAACTAAAATCAGAACAGTGATGAGGATGATAAAAGCTAGTTTTGTAATAATATAACAGGCAAGCTTGTTATGTTTCTGAGTGAAAATCTGTGTTTAGTCAGTCATGTGTCTGGCATCACAGTCAAATTTGGCAGTAATCGAAGCCAATACTGTCTTATTGTGCACCATTCAATGGTAAGAATTAATGTGATTATTCATCAGTGGGCAAATAATTATGAATAGTCATACAAAGTCATACAGACAAAGGTGAATTAACCGTAAAGGAATAAGGTCAGATCTCTGAAACATATTCTTTGACATGTAATTAATTTAGCCACATTATTCCCTGTCTGATACAAGTTTTGGTTTGGATCAGTTTCACAAAAGAGTTTGTGATCATACACACATTTTTCTTTTTGTTATGTAAGCATATTTCAGACATGAGTTAAAATATTCATTTATGAAAGGACACAAGGTTTTATTGTTTACTGTGTACATGACAAATAAACTGTAATAAAAATGCTGGCCGTTATGTCATTCATGTATTGTGACAAAATGCTTGGATGGCTTTGAATTGATATCAAACATGGGCAGAATTGTGTTGTGATAATGTACATGGCAAAAATTGAAATTACTGTGGGAACAGGATTTTAAGTCCAGTGCATAAATTGCAAACTCTTAAATTTAATTGAGGACTTTTATTTTGAAAGACGAGCAGTATATTTTGATGTCTTACCATTAAAACTTTACCTCCCCTCTGCAATTAATCCACAAGCTTACAATTTTTTCTAAAGCCATAGAAAGTAAAAAGAAAATGAATGCCAAAGAAAATGAATGTTGTATTATATTAGGTGCTCTATTCAATTGTTTTTGCAATATGTTGTTTCAATGCAGTTAAACCTTTAATAATTCAATTATTAAACTGAGCACTTATCATTTTACAAAGTTTTACATTGTTAACTTCTCAACTTTATTCAATTACTGAAACGTATTGGAAAAGACTAAAAAACATGTTTGACTTATGCAATAAGTGCAACGCATTTATTTTTTTACCAGCTGTTGACTGATCTGAACTTGCATAATAGCAAAAATCACCAGTGTTGTGGTTAGGTTTAGTTGTAACTTGTGTAACATCCATGTAATAATTCTTAAACATAGCATGTCACTGTGTGTCGACATGTCCAGATGTGTCTTCTTGTCATGGTAGTAAACGGAGTGTTTTAATTGTTTCATTATATGAAGAATCTACTTGGCAAATGTGGTTTAGTGCTGACAAGAGCATGACATAGCAGTTTTAGGAAACAAGCGTTGCCAAATATCAGCAACATTTATATCAGTGTTATATCAGTGTTAATTTCATAAAAATGGTTTGTCATGCACTTCACAGTTTGGGTCAGATTTTTAAAGATGTTCTAGTTAGGCAGCAACTTACAATAACTATTCAGTAATTAATTATTGTTTATAATGATAGTCTTGTCCGAATTGTTTTATATAAGATATTAAATAGTGGTTTATAAAATAAATCATTTGTTATTATGGGAATTTTAATTGAAAGTTATTTTCCCTCATTTTTATACTGTGGTCAATTTAATATGAATGACAAAAAAAAATCAGGTTAGGGCTGAAGCACAGGAAGAAACTGAATACTGAAGATAAATGTCTGTAGCTTGTCGTACAAGTCCAGTGATTTGTGAATAATCAGGTAAATCAATGTCATTCAGCTATAGAAATCTGTACAATGCAGGGAATTAAGTAAAATAAAATAATACAAAAATACGTCCAATTGAGGAATTATTCCCTTTGATTGTCAAAGCATTCTTTTGTGGGCTAACCTGCAGGTGTAACCGCTGATGAAAGCTAACAATGGTAGTAGTAACTATCTCAGTAGTTCATGGGTCACCAGGTACTGAAAT
>JBAJNP010015299.1:0-10076 GCA_036877545.1 Yasuhikotakia modesta
AAAAATTACATGAAGTATATTTATTATATGAAAATTATAATCAAATTAATGAAGAATCAGTAAGTAAACTTTTGACCGGTAGTGCAAGTACATAGCAGTTAAACACGGATATGAAGCATGAACGAAACACTCCGCTGTCATAGTAGCTGTACCATGTACAATAAATCACAGGCGTCTGTGACCCGCTGAGATTGTGAAGGAGTCGGTTCTTATTCCAACAGATTGACAAAGCAGCTGCGAGCTGTAAAAATGAGATGCCAAGAAAGCTTTGGACGTACATCATCACTAGTTTCTAAACATTTTGAGGGCTATTTTAAGATACGCTAAGAGTCATACGGACTTATTGAACTTTTCTCCAGCATCTATTTTTGGACAAATCAATCAACAGTGTTGCAAACCCACAGCGCTTGCGGTTACCAGTCCTGTTCTCCATGCAAGGACGAAATAACATAACTAATATGAGCTTTTGGCAGCTACAAGTGATAATGCAGGTGACACTTGAAACCATTACATCACTACACTGTTAATTGCTTTTAACATGCAGACGCTGTATGTAAGTCACTCCATCGCTATTACTTCATTTGAAACGCACAGCCTCATTTAGGACACTAGCGGTTACGTCATGTTCTGTGGTGGGCAGTGGGCTCGGTCCGTGCCCACGTTTCGAATGGGCCGAATATCGCTTTGCTGTGCAGATCACAAAGTTGCGCCGTGATGCTAAACCCACACTAATCCGTGCTTGTAACCAAGGGCTGAATGCAGTTGTTTATATCTTTAACTACATTATCCCCCATAATTCTTCTTTATGTCTTTTATCTTCCCTTATTGACCATGGGACGGCAGTTTACACTTCCTATTACTGTCCTGCGTTTACTTATGGCACTAAGCAGTTGTCAGATAGGCAGCTGGTGGGAGGGGCTTCAACACGAGGTCAAGAGTACACAGCGTGGGATGCCCACACGCCAGCCACTCTCAGGCCCTATGTCGGGGTCAAGTGTACGCGTATGTCTCTGTATTGCCCCCTGTGACTAATGGTACGGCTATCCAAATGAGTCAGAGGTACCGGTGTTTAGTACAGTGCTTGAGAGGTGATAATTCATGGAGCACAGAGGCTCGTAGACAACTCCAAAACTGCCCGGCAACTCACCAATGTTTACACCAACCGGTTCCACCGAATATGAGGAGAGAGCATTCCTTTATTGGACCTATTGAAGGTTGACATAGCCCACTCATTACATAGGCAGAGATGGAGGACATCGGCCTAAGAGGGGGTCACTGAAGCAGGTGTGTGGACATAACACAATGGGTATCACAATAGCCAATGAACAAAGTTCTAAATATGATCAAGGACAAACAAAAATGGACCTCTGATACTGGAAAAGAAACATATGAGTGGAGAAAAACAATAAATTATAGTTAAGTGTTACAAACAGGCCACTAATAGTCTTAATTTGTCTTAGCTAAACTTCAGTCAGGTTAAATTGTGAATCAAGATATTTCAGGTTTACCCTTAACATCTCAACTGGATTAAGGTCTGACTTTGTGGACTCTCCAGAATAACAGATTTCAGCTCCAGAATAACAGATTGTCTTACTTGAAAAAAATATCCTAAAGGTTCTAAAGGTTTTACAAACTCCTTCATGTCTTGCTTAAATCATTTTACCTTTTAACTCCACAAGTCTTGCAGTGCCTGCAAAAATATGGCACCACTACCCACCTTAACAGCAGTGCTTGGCTTAGATAGAGGCCAGAAAACCTAATTAGGTTCTCATGAGACCATTTAAACTTCTTCCTGTTGGCTTCAAAGTCTTCCACATGCTGCCCAACAAAGTGTAGCCAACATGTCATGCAATATTTCCTAACAGGACAGTTTTGATTTAAATGCTCCAAATAGGGTGGGGCAATAAACAACTTCAAAACCGTATAGCGATCAAATTTATAAAGCTCTCTTAATATCATTTTTTACACAATATGAACACACCTCACACCTTATCAAACAGGAAGAATGAAAGCAGTTTGTTTTTGGCTTGCACATCAACAACACGCCCATTTCCTACCCCAGAAATAAAAATGAAAGTGGCGTGAAACTGAACTATATTCTATGGTTAATTATATGAACTATATACTGAAGCAATATTTTCCAAAGTTAAAGAAATTGTCAAAACAAAATGTGTTGTTAGGCAGCACCAACTAAGATCGCAAACACTTTTTTTTCCTTCATCTGAAAAGATACCACACCAATGACCACACCAGGAGAAGGAAAACGGCTAATGGTAATTTTCTCTAAAATCTAGCGTTAACAATGTATCAAGACAATCATGACATCATGACTTTTGCAGCCATTCCTTTCAGTCATTCAGTTATGAAAAGCTTTCAAAAATAAGCAATGACATGACAAGCACTATAGTATTTGGAATACAGTAACTGTATATTTTACAACAATTTTTGTATAACATAATTAAACAGAAATTGTACAGGAATTATACAGAAATTGTATAATTAAATACAATCTCTAACTCCAGTAAACCAGTTTATTTTCCCACATGACACATTTTGAGGTTACCTGACAAAGCTCTTTGAACAATATGACTGCTGCATGTTTTCTCCCTATTATGTCATAGGAAATTAGGTTTTTCAAAAGGGGTAAACGATAAATTATTTGTAATAATTATCACTGACACCAACTGATATTATGATTCAATTGTAAAGCAAGAAAAAAACCTCTTAAATTTAAAAACACCAAATTGAAAGTACCGTGTGAATAATATAAAGAATCATAAAGACAATTAAAGGCACAATACTAGTTCCTGCACCTTGTTATTGATGCAGCTATAACCCGTAGATAAAAGGTAAAAATACTTTCCCACGTCGTGAATCATAATATGCTACCCTCAGCTCACTTTTGTCACAGTGACTTCCCCTCCTAAAATCAGTTCTGTCACCATGGGAAAATTCAAGTTGCTGGTGGCAAGCAGTAAAAGGCGAAATGCCAAAATTGAGTCATCTAGTAACACAACTTTTGGTGGGAACCAGTTTTGTTTTGACTTTTTTTGTGAAATCCTCTGTTACATTTATAATGACAAACTGGTTTAGGGTTATTAGTGAATAAAATTAGTCACTGGTCTAGTAAAGGCTGTCAGTTCACAATAAAAACATAATTATTAGAGTATAAGAAACAAACCCATAACAAAACAAATGTTGCAGTTGTAAAGCATGCGAATCCTTGAGAACTGTCAAACTGATGTCACAAGATGAAATAAACGCAAAAAGCCATGTGGCACACAATTGTGCTTGTTTATTTGATCTTTTGTGCAGGCCAACTTACTAGTTAAAACTTAGTAGTTTCATTAAGGCAGCGTTTGTAGAAAAAGGATTCCAGGTTTACCTGTAATTACCACAACATTCACAAGAGTTCTTCAAGCTATATTTGTTTTACCATTTGCAGGGCAAAATATATTATTATATCATTATCAATTGCTAAACAGCTCAACAAAAACCTCTGCACTGATTGTATAAAAAGTAAAGCATAAACTCCGACAAACAGGTAAGCAACCAGTCTAGTTTAAACTGGTTTTTCCAGACCGTTTTTTTTCTTTCACTCTAGTACAGAATCCTTTAATTCACAGAAGGAAAACACTTAGTAGGAATGAAACAAAGTTCACACCAGCACCTCCCAAAAATAGCATGATCATTTTAACCATCAGATCTTAGGCATAAAAACCTCAAAACGCAAAGCACAAGTACTTAGTTAGCTCAATAAATCCTAATAATTCAACCCTCCCCTAACTAAAATGAGTCTGTAACATTTTACCTTTTACCAACGGAACAAATCTAAAATTCTGATTGACAAAATACGACCAAGAAAATGAATTGCTTTCAAGTCATGTTCTAGCAAACATTTCACATTTTCTGTTACAGTATAAGACAAGTGGCTGCCTCAGACCGCCCTCAGAGTTAGCATGTACCCTATGCGCCAGTGCAGTAAGGGTGATATAAAGACAGACCTATTTTAACAACCCTTGTACACATCTGAGCAGGTGTCTGCAGCTCAGCACTTCTGTGAGGTAACACTATCTTTGATATTCTAACTTTCAGAAAAATAGCTCATGATGTAAAACTTATGGCCTGGTGTTTAGCAACCAGAAGCGTGGTATCCAGGCAACGGAATGACAAGTGTGATTGGTTCCCCTCTCGACCCATTAAAATGGAAGTATGCGTAGTACATATTGTGGCATCTCAATGACACCTTATCCTGGGTCCATGAGCTAGCATGCATCTATGCGAAATTTGAGAGTGGCTCTAAGGTGTCTTTTGTCACTGGATAGGCTTCCAAAATAAAACGGGGCGAATTATGTAAAGAGATGCTTTAATGTAAGCAAACACATCTAACTGGACTCCAAACCTTGCTGAAAGTCAGTGAATAACTATTAAGTTGTGTGTCTAACCCATCACAAATGTAGTTGGAAGATGTTATCACATATTAATCTATGAAATTCAGTTTCAGTAGCTCATTACATTTATATTTATTCATTTGGCAGATGCTTTTATCCAAAGCGACTCACAGTAAACTCAATATATATACTCAACATCAAACTTGCAAACCCTTGGATCGAACCCACAACCTTTGTGCTGCTAGCACAATGCCCCACCAGTTGAGCTACAGGAAGACTCATTAACTCATGACCCTACAAAGTCTGATCACACAGTTATGGCAACAGACTGTATTATTCCAGGTACACAAAATCCAAACATTAGCACTAGCTGCCTTTGGTAGCTAATTTGGCCCTGTGAATACATATACAGTTAGATGGACGGATGCACAATGGCTACCTTACAGTAAAAAGCTATGAAGTTCACTGTTAAATTTCCATTATGAGTCACCTCTAAGGAAGCAGGTCAATGTGACATTGGGATCCAATGGAAGCACAGTTATTGTTATACACTAAGCTGCTGTCTGTTCTTACATGCAGTCATGGACCCAGTTAGACGCGAAGACCACGTAATCTGTTTTTCTAATTAGTTTGGCATAAGGAATTTACATTGCAGAGAAGAATGAAAGCTGATCTGGATGAGTGGGATGTAATGGCAGCGTGTATGTGAACACACCGTAAGGTGGGCCAGGTTCCTGTGAGATAACGTCACCTGCCAATCAGGACAGCCAGATGGTGGTTTAGAAAGTGTGAGTGTGTGAGAGAGTGTGTGTGTGTTCACATGTCCCCAAGGGACACCTACTGGGTCATAAAAGCCATCCATTGTTCTGTGCTAAATATATTATCTTCATAATCATACAAGGAATCCGTTCAAATGACCTGCGAATGAACTTTCTTTCCTGAAGACCTTATCCGCCACTGTGATGAGCAATACTCCTTTCCATTCAAGTATCGATTAGATTTCATATGGCCAAACTGTGGGATGCCATGGGAGTCGAGCTTAACTCCTTAATGGGTAAAATGATAGATTCAGAGTTCAGTGTGATAAACGCGTCAGCGCCTGGATTTACACCACAGATCTGTGCTCACGGATCTTATAGCCAAAACATGAGCTAATGTGCCCCATGTTAGGACATTAACCATATGTCAAGAGTACTGGGGGGATTTGCAACATCAGCAAATTAGTGCTCACTTCAAAAAATTGAATTATCATGTTGGAATTATTTAGCCATTTTCAACTACATATTAGTAACAAACAATACAGGCCATTGTGTCAGCCTGTCTACCTCTCATTAACACATTTACACTGTAGCTGCGCTCACATTAGGCTGCAAGCCTGCAAAATTACTTTGCGCAGTGCAATAAATATTGGCACAGACTATGATGTCATTCTCCATGGCTTCTGTTTTTAATAAATAAAAAGAAAAAATGCAAGATTCAAAATGTTAAATGTACCATCTGTTCCATTTACCCACAAAACTGACCTAATTTCACATTCATAAAACACAGACATTTTTCATAAAATAACAAAAGTGTCACTTAAGTTACAGTGACAGTTTTGCTATTGGTTGCTACATTTGGTGACAGGTTATAATTCATAAACTTTCAGGCAGTTATGCAGAAGAAAACTTATTTTCATGTATTTGTATGAACTGAAGTACATTACGTCTGGTCCAACACTTTTCAAATGCAACTGTGAATCAGTTTTTTATTAAAATGCTCAATGAGGCAAAATACCTCCTGTTTAAACTGCTCATTACTGGCCATCACATTTCCAGTCAAAGTAGGTTCTTAGTCACTCCGTTACATCAAATATACAAACAGTAAAGAATCAAATAGCAGGAAATGACAAATGTGCTGATTCACTCACTGTCCTAGTTAGCAAACGCTCAAAGTCTGGAGGGTTGAAATGAATGCTAAAAAAACAAACATGATATACACACAACCACTGCTAGTTCTGTTCTAAAGTCTGTGGGAGCCGCCTGCAGCTATAACCCTTTGGGTTTGATGTATATATTGGTGTATTTGCGTCAGTGACTAAGAAAGAATGGAGTGAGTTTATATAATTTGAAAGAGACAAACAGAACAACAGGTTTGGCTTCTATATAGCACATCCCGGGTGCTTTTCAAGGGCCGTGTACCTACAGGGCAATCTCAGCTTACTGGAGACTAACAACAGCAGACAATTATTATCCAATCATAGACAATTATTAACAATCATAGACCACAAACAGTTAACAGTCTGGTCACTTGATATAAAATTGTTACATTCATTTTTAACAGCAACTTCAAAAATGTAGTTTGGCCTTTGTAACAGAACAGACTATTTACCACAAATAGCCATCACCGCATATATCATTAGAGGGTAAAATATATGCATGTATACAATATATTAGCATATCGTGTTATGCATTATCTTAGCTTTAGTAAAACCGTGTCAACAAAGAGCTAAACATGTAAATTAGCTACAGTGACGTGTCAATATTATCATTAGTGCATGTAGTTATTAATACTGTGTCATTTTCAATAGATTTAAAAACAAAGCCATCAATCAACAAACTTACAGGTTATATGAGAACCTGTTGTCAACGTTTGCACGTGCATGGTTGTTACTCTGACCTTAATAATAAGAAGACACATACAGGTGTGTCTCTAACAGTCTTTTGGCAAATAAAACATATTTCTCATATTCGTATTGTGGAAATAAACCTTTATCACCGCATGAAATTACTACAAAATTTCAGCCATTACAAAAGGCTGGTTTTTAGTGATTGTGGCTTAACCGTATAAAGCAGTTACAAATGGATTAACAATTCAATATTTTTACTACAAAGTAAAATGTTAAACTAGCTAAACAACAAAAACTAAAAACCAAATAAACCAAAAAATAAACTTCACCCCCAATATTAAAGCTACTGATGCAACTCCTCAGTCTCTCGGCACCGCCCAGGTTATTAATGTCAATTATAAGACTACTGTCCATCATTCAGTCTACAACGACAGACTCATTCAGAGTCTCGCCCCAGAGATTTTAGCTCTTCTCCTCCCATCGCTCCTCCCCCGTCATTGGGTGCAGAGACAACATATATTGTGTATCTCAAACAAACATGTCCGAGTGAGGGTTAGCACCCAGTGGACATCTGGTGAAACTGTAACCCCCAGCTGTCGTGCTCGTCTACTCACTCAGTTTATCTCCCACCGCACAGACATATGCCAGCGGCATGCCAACCATTTCAAGGAGAACATATATTTACAAGCTGCAAGGGGTTGTCGGGGGCATAGGGGAAGTAACATTAGTAGTGCAAGAGTGAACGACAGAGAAGACAGACAGAGAGAGAGAGAAGACAGACAGACAGAGAAGTCAGAGAAGATAGACAGGACAAATAGAAACACAGATTAGACAGACAGACAGAAAAATAAAGCTATTCCAGGCAAACTGACAGACATTCATAAGACAAAATCATTTTAAAATTTAGACATGGTGGGAATTAATCAATTTTTAACATTTTTTAAAAGAGAAAGAAAAACTAATGTTGAAACTATTTTACTGAAATCCTTAAACCGTAAAATAACAAGGTTTCCAACCAAATATTTTCATGCAGATCTTTAAAACACACTAACTTAAGCTTCCATGTACTATATACACACATAGAAACAAATGAAATAAATTCTAGTCCAAAAGTCACGTGACTTTTTGTCAGGTCATGTGACATACCAGTATCACTGCATAGCATCTTGCTCTGCTAATTCTAAAATGCCAGGGCCAAAGCCCATCATCAAAATTACTGGCTACTGCTACCTCCCACAAGAGTCTAAGATGTTGTCATTCCCAGACATTAGGCATCTGCCACCCTTTGCCAGTAAACGTTGCAGCCCTAGTGACCTCTTGAGAAGCTATAACTTTCAATTCTATTTCGCTGCAATTTCCCTGGAGACATTTTTGGTCTCTTGAACACAGGGTGCTTTAGTCTCAAATAGGCTTTGCGATTTTTGGCATAATGGATGGAAACACTGTATTCACAAGGGTTAAAGAGTTGGGAGGCTAAAGCAAGGGTGTGAGATATGGTGGCATCCGCTCTGGGCGTTAGTGTTGCTTCAACTCAGTAATCCATTCACTGACATCCTAACCTGCCTCATAAACTCTTCCACTTGTCAAGAGTGGTTTGAGGTTTGAGGGCCACAGGGGCCGAGGGGTGGGTAGATACCCCCGCCTCAGCTCAGGTCACAAATGAAAACCCAAATGTAAACAACTGGGCTTTCGTCGGCTCAGGTTTTATGACTAATATTTATGAGTTAGACTTCTAATTTTTAATTGAGCATTCTTAGACAATGAGACTGGGTGACTGGTAAAGAGAATAACTTCTTGTTTGGTTGTCAATTATTGCTGACTAGAAGCTTGTCACAATGCATTGCAGTGGACTGTGTTACATTGCACTGAATAAAGGTATGCATTGCCCCCTGTTGGCAAGCATATCACATGTGTAACATTTTAAACGTGAGGTATGTCAACTTAACATATAAACAAACGACAAAAAACGACAAACAGCAGAGACGCCAAACAAATATTCAGGTGCAATGCATGCAAAACAACAACATTAAATATTTCACAATTCCAAGACTATATTTACCGCCTGAATTTCTGAAAAAAAAAAAAGTGGTGTGATGGATTGTGGTGGAATGTGTTTGCATTGCAGCGTACTTGTTAGCTGCGGTATCCCAAACTCTCAAACCAATATGGCACGTAGAGTTTTTTGTGGGTGCATTTCTGGGGCTTCGGTTACACTTGGGGGGGGGGATAAATATCGAGATTGCTGGGAGTCACAAGGGACTGAGGGATGGAGTGCACACTATCGCACCTTCAGGGCTTAGGGTGGCCTCAGAGAAACATCTGCCCTGGCTTCTATAAGCCCCTGTCAGCAAGTCTCACCCTGGCCTCCCGCAGCTCCAGTAGCTGCACGGCTCAAGCAACAACTGCAAGGAAAGCAACAGCTTGCACATTCTACTGAATAACTCTTTTTGAATGACAGTACTTAACAGTTGTGTAACCAGCAATTATTAAGCTCTTCCAGCTTAGATTACATTTCTACCTTATCATTAGCATTTCTGTTCAAAAACCGCATATAAACTTTAAACTTATAAACATTAAGCAAGCAAAGCTCACTTTAAAGTATCCGTTTGAGGGCTCTTAGCTTCCAATAGATGTAAATATTCAAGCACACCTACATAAATCTTATTTATGCAAGTCTAACATAAAAGATAACTTTAACAAAAGAAACTGAAAAGAAAATATATTAAAATATACTTATTCCAAGACCTTAAAAGGACAGCAATATCCTCAAGAGTAATAGTCCCATTTTTTGACGTATTTTTGTAAACGCAATGACTAACACATTTCTGGATCAAAGATTTTTATCTTATCATGTCTTGCATTTCTTTCCTCTTTTCTTCATCTTGCTAAGACAACAAGTTGTGTAAATAGACGTTATTTACAAGACGGGTCATCTCCTCAGGTTTAGATTACAAGATGATTTCTGTGTACTGAAACTTCACAGAACAACCCCTATGAATCGAAAATTACATGAATGATAGAAAGTCTCTACCGCATAAAAAGCAAATAAACAAAACATCAAAGTGTTTTCTATTTTC
>JBAJNP010015300.1:0-10072 GCA_036877545.1 Yasuhikotakia modesta
AATTTATTCCAGGCTTAAAGATGATTGTAGGTCATGTAGATTCTTCTAATAAACAATAACATTACTGCTGATATTTGTTTCCAACTGTTTTATTTTTAATAAAAGTGTCAGAACCTTCCTGTTTTATCAGTGAAGAATGCATGCTTTTTTGTCAAATATGAGTAAATATTGTGTAAAGTGTTGTGTTGTTAGACCCAAAAATACATGCTTACAATTATAAAGAAAGTATTCTTCATTAGGAATACAATAACTTAAATTAGTCATTAGTTTGTTAATATTTTAGGTGGCTAAAATGTTTTTTGGCTCAAATGGGTGCTTAAGGCACAATATGTAACATGTTTTGTATTGAAGTATTCAAAAACACTTGCACAGTTTTTACATTATCTCCAAGTACTTATAAATCCAGAGAAATTCGCAATTTTAAATGGTGCCCAGGTCACTTTTTAGCCTGTCACTGATGTGATGTCCATGTTTTCAATTCAATTTATTTATATAGCGCTTTTAACAATGTAACATTGCTTCAAAGCAGCTTTACAGAAAATATAAGATAAATTTATTTCTGTTCCAATTTGGGTGCTAAATATGAAAATAATCTACCACCCGCGCTTGATTTTGAGATTTTTGGTGTTATCAGCTGACTAGAGTTTTTTGATCACAGTGAGCGTGACGGACTGACAGATAAGAGAGGGGCTCACTCAAGTATTGAGGAGCTAAACCATTCAGAGCTTTGTAAGTAATTAACAGAATATGGTATTTATTTAAGTTTATATTGTATTTAATAGGAAGCCAGTTTTAGCAGTTTTGTTTTAAGCCTGCAGGACTGAAAAGATTGATGGAGGAAAGAGACAGAAGATCAGAAGATGGAAGATGGAGGAAAGATCCAGAAGATGGAGGAAAGACTCAGAACTGGAAGCTCCCAAGAAACTCTGTCCAGGACAGACATTATGTCTCAAATTAGTGTTGGCCAGGACAATGCTACCAGAAATTGAAGAACTTGGTCCTTGTGAGCCCTGGTTGAGACTCTCCAGAGATAAAGATATTGACATCTGTTTTTTTAAATAAAAAAAGTTAAATAAATAAAATAAAGTGTGTACTCAAGAGATGTATTCAATCTGTTTTTGAGTCTGGGAAGCCATGGGACCCAACAGTAACACAAACTTTCTTTGCTACTTTCATTCTGCTACTGGACTGTCTCTATTTGTGTTTCCCTTTTGTCGAATAAATGCAAACTTTACTGAATATCCTTCCTCCTCCTGTAACCTGTGGTTGGCTTCTGTCAGTCAGAAAGTATCACTGTCACAAAAAAAGATGAAAGTGTACACAGACTCTAGGCAAAGGGCTTGTATTCAGAACTTTGAACTGGGGGACTGTGTTTGTAATCAAAGTCAAATTCATGTTCCAAAAGAACATTCCAGACACTCAAACCCAAATTGCTTGTCGAATTGGTTCATGTACTTACCGGTTCTCACATATAAATAGTGTCATGCTTTCTAACCAAGAATGAACTTGTGGCCTGTTGTCTTCTATACTTCTGGAGTGTTGCCTAAAAGTGAACTATTGAACTTGCCAATTCAAACTCCTGAAGATAAAGGAGGAAGATGAAGAATCTTCCTCCTGCTCCTGAGCTTCAGCCCGTGTCAGACAGCCTCCATGTTGACTGCTGAATTGTTACTTAATTTTAAAGGAATTGTTAGTAATGCAAGTAATGCATTGTTCCATTATGTATGTTAAAAAAGATTTATGCTGTATTAATGAACTACTGTACTACAACTATAACGATGAGTATAATGATTATTGCAATTACTTCAATTTTGAGATCTGTTAGGAATGGGTGAAATAAATATCTGGAATCTTGGAATCTATGGAATTTTATGCCTATCAGGACAAACAAAAGATTGAGTGTGTTGAGCACAATTTAAATGCACTGGTAATTTTGTCACCTAAAACATAGATTTGGTCTTTTGATCTTTTGCCTTGGTGTCAGTTGCTTTTAATTGTGCAAGGCAGAGACAGTCGTATTGTTAGTTTGGAAACAGAAAGAGAGAGAAGGTACACAGGGGAGGGACTCTTTGCTCTTCCTCCTTGCAGTCATCAACACACGTGAACACAAGCAACGGTCGTGTACATCACAATCAGCAATGTGAATATTTCTCACTTCTTCCTTCTCATAAGATCAGCACTTGTAAGAACAAAGATATCAAGTTCATCGCGTTTGTGGTTAATAGCGTGAATGTTTTTGTAAATGTCTTTCTTTTAAACAATGGTAATTATAGAATCTATCTAATGTAGTTTTTTTTCAGGGGTTTTAAAACAGCTTGGTAGTTTTCTGGAATAAATTACAGTTTAAAATACAGTATCGCTGTGCTTTTGTGATCCTTTTAAAAAAATGTTTGCAGTGTCCATAGGTTTCATTTACAGTTAAACAGTCTGGAACAACATGGCTAAGTAATTTATAACAATTATTTATTGATCTTTAATTTAGAATAGCTTTCAGTCAATTCAAAATATTCAGAGAGAGAATGACAGAGAGCTGAGGGTCCGAGCTCGTCTCACATGAATCACCTAACTGTGATTGGTGGAGGTTTTGAGTCAGGTGGTAACAGAACCTTTGGCTTCATTTCCCTTTGTCAGGTAACACCTGGAAGTAAAGCGGCTCAGAGTGATCTGAGCCCTGGAGACACCATCCTGGCCATCAATGGAGACAGTACGGAGAGCATGACACACATGGAGGCCCAGAACCGCATCAAATCTTGCATGAATCAGCTGGTGCTGGTCATCAACAGGTACTGCTGCACATCGCATTAAATGACATGCACATCTCTCTGTCTGCTGAGATAACTTTGCATGACCATTTGAATGGTTAAACAGTTCAGTACAATAGTGTAGAAGCAGCATGCTGCTGAACAGTCACATCACAGTAACACAAGATAACACAATAGGATATTTAGCAGTGAACAAAAAAACTGTTAAATCTGTAGAATATTGTGCCTAAATGACATTATATGTTTGGTTCCTGAAATACACAGCTGGTATAACATTGTATTACATTTACGATTAGAAATGACCAAAATTCGGGAGAATGTAAGATGGTGCATGTAAGATTATTGTCCAGCGGGTCCAAGAAGCAGAGAATAGAATCGATGTGACTGAAACTACATGCACGGCCAATGAAACCAAGAATCAACATTTGGAAAAGCGTGTGAGATCTGACCGAGCAGGTTGACGACTTGGAAAATCGCGGAAGATGTAATGTGCGCATTATCGGTTTACCGGAGCATACAGAGGGATCGAACCCTGTCAGGTTCTTTGAAAATTGGATACCGGACTACATTCAGCTGGAGACGAAGGCGGGTAAATTGAAGCTGGAAAGAGCTCAACGCTCCCTCGCTCCGAAGCCGGCTCAGGGCGGCCGCCCTCGTCCTGCCATCGTTCGGTTTCATAACTTCCAGGACAAACAAAAAGTGATGACAGCTGCCACGAAGCTCTTCACGCTCAACAGTAAGCAAACATCGTCATCACGGGATGCAGATGCCCCGACAATCTCTTTTTTTAATGATTATTCTGCGGCAGTGGTGCAAAAGAGAAGAGCGTTCAACGAGGTTGCTCTGCCCGGCCACACTAAGCGTCAAAGTCGGCTGTGCGTGCAAAAGTTTGTTTCTCTGGAGGAGGTGATTTCTTTCCTTGATTCTCGACAAGTGCCGGAGTAAATTGTGGCGTTATTCCCTCAGCGGATATAACTGTTGAATTTCATTTTTACGTCTTATTTTTACATCAAGAAGAGACTGACTGCGCAGTTCTGCAGATGACAGATTTGGGCGCGCTGACTTTGTTGGTATGTTTAAGGTCACAGTATTACTTAAAGATGTTCAGGTACAACTGTTTCATGATTGAACACTTCGCATATGTACTTGGAACGGTAGGGGAATTCATAATCCTGACTTACATTAGAAAAGAGAAAATTGGCATAGCTCTGTTACAGGAAACACACTTAGGTAAACAGGAGCATTTAAAGTTAAAGCAGGGGGGAACAGTCAAGTATATTCCTCGTCCTTTTCGTCAAATAGTAGAGGAGTAGCAGTACTGATCAGAAAAGATATACCGCTGAATGTTGTTAAATTGACAGAAGATGACAGAGGCCGTTTTGTCATTATATACGGGACTTTATATGGCAAGTCTATTGCCTTGTTTAATGTATATTATCCTCCAGGGCACCCCTCTAATTTCCTTCTTAAGGCTTTTGCTGCCTTTTTTGATTTGAGATCGGATGATATGATTGCTGCTGGAGACTTTAACTGTATGTGAAATCCTCTTATTGATCGTTTTCCCCATGAAGTAATGGCGCCATCTAACACAGCTAAACAAATCTAGGGCATTTGTGAAGATTTAGAATTTATGGACGTTTGGAGAGCGCTTCACTCATCTGGTAAAGAACAGTTTTTTCTCCCCACCACATGTGTTATACGAGAATTGATCATTTTTTTCATTCCCAAGAGTTTAATGCATTTAGCTTTATCATGTTGTATTAACAATATTGTCATTTCAGATCACGCGATGGTCGTTCTCGATTTAAAGGCATCAAATAGAGATAACTTCCGGCAATGAAGATTAAACACTAATATACTCAAAGATCAGACATTTTATCCCTTTTTCTTTAGGGAATTCACATACTTCTCTACTATTAATGCTAAATCCACGCAAGACCCTTAAGAGGGTTAATTTGGTCCTTTTCTGTTTCTAAGAAACGTAAAAAAAACGAGACCGTAATTTAAAAAGATTATTAGAGGAGGACTTGAAGAGTATAGAGGAAAAATATATTAAGACTGCAGATAAGATGTTACTCAAAGAAATATCAGCACTGAGAAGCAATAGATTCACTGCTCACCCAAGATGCAGAATACAAACTGAGGGTGGTGAAACAGAAATTTTATGAGCATGGAGATAAGCCGGGTAAATTTCTGGCTTACCTCACTAAGAAGAAAAGTGATTCATGCTCAATTATATCAATACTAGACACAAATGACAAACTACATTATGATAGTATATCAATTAATAACACATTTCGAGATTACTATAAGAACCTATATAATACTGAAGTGTCTAGTAGCAATACTATACTATTAGAAGCTTTTTTTTTCCAAAATTAGGTTACCAATTATCTCAGCAGATCAGACAGCACAGTTAAGTGCTCCTCTTTCTAAAGAGGAGTTAATTGAGGCGATTTCACAAATGCAGAATGGAAAAGTGCCAGGCCCAGATGGCATGGGTTGTGAATTCTATAAAGAATGGCAAACTTTATTACTTAAACCTATGCTTAGCATGTTTAATCATTCATATAGAATTGGGCAGCTCCCTGAGTCTCTAAGAGAAGCTAATATTTCCCTTATACTAAAAAAAGGTAAACCTCCTGAAGCCTGCTCCTCATGTAGACCTATATCTTTATTAAATGTAGATAGGAAGATGTTAGCCAAAATCTTGGCTTCTCGTTTGGAGAACGTAATAACAGATGTTATTAAACATGATCAAGTAGGTTTTATAAAAGGCCGCTCATCATGCAATAACATGAGACGTCTTCTTTATGTTATACAAGTCTATAAGCAGCGTAAGATTGATGGGCTAAACTTTCTCTCAATGCAGAGAAAGCATTTGACCATATTGAGTGGTCATATTTATTTTTTGTTTTGGAGAAATTTAATTTTGGTGATACTTTCATTAGATGGGTTAGAGTATTATATGATGAGCCTAAAGCTTATGTTCTTACAAATGGTTCCAGATCAGCAAGTTTTTCATTATATAGAGGAACTAGACAAGGGTGCCCACTTTCACCCCTGCTTTTTGCGCTTGCTATCGAGCCCCTAGCTGAAGCAATCAGAACAGAGCCCTTAATTGAAGGATTGCAGACTAAAGAAAGGCACCATAAGTTAGCACTTTATGCAGATGATGTGATCATTTTCCTTTCAAAATCTGACTCTTCAGTACCATCTCTTCTCAATATCATTAGTACCTTCAGCACGTTCTCAGGATATAAAATCAGTCTTAGTAAATCAGAGACTATGCCTGTTGGTTCCATGAAGGCAATACCAAATACTAACCCCTCATTTCCATTTAGGTGGTCTCCTAGAGGATTTGTATATTTGGGTATTTTCGTTAGCCCTATGTGTAAAAATTTATTCAAAGATAATTTCTCCCCATTGTTTAGTAAAATTAGAGAGGATTTGAACTGATGGCACACACTATCTTTTTTGTGGTTGGGTAGAGTGGCTCTAATTAAAATGACTGTCCTTCCCAAGCTTTCCCAAGCAAGTTTTAAAAGATGTAAATGGCTGGCTTTCCTCTTTTATTTGGAGCAAGCGCAGACCAAGATTTAAGTTTTCTGCACTACAATTACCAGGTTGAACCGGAGGACTGGATTTACCCAATATTAAGCCATATCAATGGTCTGCACACTTGAGATGTATTTCTGTCTGGGTTGATCTCGATAATTCTTCTACCTGGCTGGACCTTGAGAAATCACTGTCAAAAGTTCCCCTAAAGGATCTGTTGTTTCTTAAAAAAACTAAATTTTTATTGGAGAACTGTGACAACCCTGTAACTGTAAATACACTTAAGGCATGGAGGGCTGTTAATCGTTTTGAGGGAAGAATGAAAATAACTTCTGCCTCATGCCAATTGTGAATAATCCGAAATTAGGAACTACATTTTGAAGAATACCTTGTTATGTACTAATAGAAGTCTGTCTCCTACAGAAAAGTGTATTTTTCAAACACCCGGAAAGAAATCTGTGAGTTTGTTATATAAGGTACTTAGTGGTACATTTGAAAAACAAGTGGTTTTGAATACTAGATCTGCTTGGAAAAGGGAACTTTCAGTCTCTATAAGTGAGGAAGAATGGGATGATATCTGGAAATATGCCAAATCTATCTCAGTATGTAACCGTACCAAAGCAATACAATTTAAAATTGTGCACAGGTTGCATATCTCACCAAACCGTAGACATACATTTAACAATGCCCTTTCACCTCTATGCCTGAAGTGTAATACACAAATTGGCACTCTCACTCATTGTCTTTGGTCATGTTATCAGCTACAAATATACTGGGCCAGGATTGTATCTGAAATGTGCATTCTTTTTGACAGGGAGTTGGCTATGGATCCTTTATTTTTGATCCTCGGTCTACCGGATCAATCTTTGATTTTATCCAATGAAAAGAGACTTTACAATCTTCTTACATTTGCAGCCAGAAAAAATATATTATTGAGATGGATAAGCGATAAGACTCAGACTACTGGCACAAGATTTTAATGGAACTAATCCCGCTGGAATATTTAACATGTTTAGTTAATGGCCGGCTACGTCAGTTCCATAATGTTTGAAAGCCTTATATTAGCAATTTAGAGACTGATTTGTCAATTATTCTGTGGAAAGGTTTTCCTCCCCAAGTACCTCAAGTGAGTGCATAGGATTTTGAATTTGTACTGTGCTACCATTATGTACTACCTATTTTATTTTAATTATTTTTATTTATCTAAAAAAAATTATTATTATTAATTTATATATTCTGAATATCTTAAAAAATGTTTTCCTTTTTTGTTATGTGTATTCTTGTTTTGTGTTTTGTTAAAGTTGAAAAATGTTCAATAAAGATATTTGACCAAAAAAAAGAAATGACCAAAAATCATACTTGCAAGATTAATTGAAAGATATTTGGTGTTAATTTAATATTAGATTTACAAATTTTTATTGACAGTGTTTATTGTTTATTGACAGTGTTTATTGACAAGTCACATCCTAATATCAATCTCTAAGTGCTCTAAATACATTTATATAAATAAAAATCTGCTGCAGGACCATAACAATTTATGCAGTCAATGCATTCGTTCAGCTTCAGTCCAATAATTGCAAACTATGTAATGTGTATGTAATCAAATTATGTGCAGGAGGAGGCTGCAAAGTGTTCAAAAGCTGACGTGAAATACAGATTAAAAACAACTTTCCAGACCAGCACACAACTTCCTTTCTTCATATCACACAGACACCAGAAAACATGCTTTTCTTCCTCTACTCTCTCGCTCACATTTGTTTATTCTTCTCCACTTCTGCCATTTTTTAAAGTCCTGAATACCTTTTACTTTCTGAACTGAAGTTACATGGCAGCCACTCACTTGGATTTCATAAAGCATAAGAGACAATGATTTCAGCTAAAAATGAGGGTGAGTAAAGAATCAGCTAATTTTCATGCTTGGGTTTCCATTTAAAGTTGCCATGGCATTGTTGTGCAGTTGCTAACGTGCTTGCTAAGATGTTTTTGTTGCTATACAGCTTTTCTAGAGTTCTGGGTGGTTATTGGCTGAATTTAAAAGTCATTGTAACGTTCTGGTCTCTGGAGGTCTAAGGTCTTTCCTAAGGTTCTTAGGTCTTTCAGGTGTAAATGTGATCACAGCTCTCATTGAAATAAAAATTCTGTCATTACTTTCTCATCCTCTTGTCATTTCACACAGCAAGACTTTTATTTTTATTTTTTTATTTTGTCTAAAAAATTAATTTTGACAAAATTTTTTTTTTATCTTTTTCAAATTAAGATTTTTATTTATTTAATTTAAAAGCTTTCTGATCCCCCCACTTTTAAGGCCTAGAGGTGATAAAACATCATTAAAATTGTCTGTAGTGGTTCAACTTTAATAAAGTGATGAGAATAGATTAAAAACACGTTAGTCAACATTTTCCTCTTCTCTTTGTTAGTCTCTGATGTGAGTGTTAATGACAGCAGCATGGCACATGCACATGGTTATGATGTGAGACACCACCATCTCATGTGTATACATATATTTCACTTTATCACTGTTTTTGGACCGAAAAGTGGTATTTGTGTTGCTGTCTTTGGAGGGTCAGAAAGCTCTTGGATTTCTTTTAAAAATATCTCAGTTTGGTGTTCCGAAAATATAGGAAGGTTGTATGAGTGTGAACGATCCATTTATTAGTATTTCAGCTAGCAGTCTGTCAACTGCTGTTAAATGTTTGCATCCTAACTCAACTCACTTTTTATGGCCTGCTATGATAAGGTCATGTGACACCATTGAAAATAAGAAAACATGCCCCCCATATCTATTGGTATGTGACCTTTAGCATTTGCCAGTGAGTCATTTGTGTTTGTCGGTGCTGTAGAAACGAGTATGTGCTGCAGATCGGTGTGTGTAGGGCTGCAGTGTTTGGATGGAAACATATTTACACTGATGGTACAACCCAGAGTCATGTTTAGTTTCTTCTTCATATGTTAAAGACATGGACATTTTAGTTACTACATTCAGAGGCATGTACATAAACAAAAAGTACACACTATGTACACACAGTGTACACACTCTCTTTCACACACACTCCCACACACACTGTCACTCACTCACACACACACACACACACTCTCTCATGCACACACTCGCACACACACACTCTTACACACTCACTCACACGCACACACTCACTCTCTCTCACACGCACACACTCACACACTTTTTCTCACACGCACACACTCTCACGCACACACTCTTACACACTCACTCATGCACACACTCTCACACACACACACCAAAGTGAGATAACTTTAATCATGTTGTGGTGTAGCATCTAGTTAGGACATGGTTGTAAAAGTACCCAACAATACTGCATATAATTTGGCTTTATAATTTTTTTACAGGGTTAGGCCTAATACATTAGATTTGGTATGTTGTGTGTTATATTTAGTATAACTTTGTAGTAAATGATTTTCATTGGGCCACATAATCCTTTAAATTCAACAATAAACACTAAATTTTGTCCGCTTTTGGATATATAACAAAAGAAAACACTTTTGGAACTTTATAAAAGAAGTTAAAAACATACATCACTTTATAGCCGCAATGAGTGGTGACGTATTGAAATGTAAAAACTGTGATAAACAAATGTATGTGTAGTGAAAGTGACGTGTTTGTCAGTTACGGTTGCCCATAATCAAAATATGACCTCTGCATTTAACCCATCCTTCATGAGGAGTGAAAACACACTGCAGTCATGAACACACACTGCAGTCATGAACACACACTG
>JBAJNP010015301.1:0-10072 GCA_036877545.1 Yasuhikotakia modesta
GTGTCTGTGTGTGTGTGTGTGTGTGTGTGCCTGTGTCTGTGTGTGTGTCTGTCTGTGTGTGTGTGCCTGTGTGTGTGTGTGTGGCTTTGGTGTTTGAACTAAACATTTGAAGAAAGTTTCTTGTAGCTGCTGATCCGGTCCGCGTTTGTAGGGTTTTGCCCTGCCGTTACTCTGACACGTGTCTTTGTGATGTTGTTTTGTGTGTTCACTGCCGTGTCTTCTGCTTGACGTGTGAAAAACTGACACCAGTGACATGCGGAGACACACGGAAGAAGTTTCATTTCTTTCATAGGAAGACAATAACATGAAAAGTGCAGTTTTGGTGGTTTGGGTCCGATTCTAGCAGTTTGGATCCAGTTTTAGTGCATTCTTGTGCACTATGCAGTTATTTTCTGTGCTCATATCTTCGTAAAATGTGTTATAACGGAGATGTTTCTGCAGGCTGTTCTGCAGATAACAGCACTGCTGTGTGTCTGCATGCACGCTGATAACGCGTCCAAACACAAACTTCATCTGCTGGTGTTTTGGTCTGTGTGTGTTTGCCAGCTGGTGTCAATGTGAAGCAAAAAAGGAACAAGCAAACAACGGCAGTGAAATACGTGTTTGAAAAACACACTGTACAAAGCAGGACAGCAAAGGCATAGTTTAGTTTATCTTTCTTGCATTTATCTGTCCCTCCAAAAAGGCCCAAAAGAGCAACTGAGCAGCGACTGCAAATCCACACATCTTTTGATATAACATTGAGTTAAGCTAATTGCTGTATGTAATGGCAGAAAGAAACATGTCCACACTGCAGCACACGTGCAGTTCACAGGTGCAAATCTGCAGTATTGTGCTTGTTTTCCAGCAGCTTGTTACAGTGGTGCTGTGGTGCACTGGTTAAAGGTCGCTGGTTCAGGCCCATGTGAGTGAGACATGAGCTATGAGGTTATTTTATAAATCTGTCATTATTTGCTGTTATTGCCATTTTACGTTAACTGGCATTATGTTAGTACAGTTATCCGTTGAAAAGATATTATGAGGATAATTAGTCTCTGCTTAAAGTCCCTTGACAGATCAATTGATGCAAGTTAATTTAGGACCAGTTTACCAGGTTGACCCAGTTAGAGTTTTGATTGAAATACTTAGCATTAAGAGAACTAGATATACTGTGTTTTCTCTGCAGTAATCCTGAAACGCTTGATCTCTCTCTGATCTCTTAACATGTCTCTGAATGTGCTATTCATTTTACTGCCATATTGTGAAGTAAAAACTCTCTCTCTCTCTTCAGGTGAATGATAAATGGCTTTAACTGCATTTGCTACCATGGAGACACCTTGTATAAATGCATTGCATGTAAATAGTGATGCCCAGTCAGAGAAACATTCCTGCAGCGCCGCCCTGCAGGTTCATCTGTACTGCTGCAAGGGTGACACACACATGCTGTCTTACCCACCTGGAGAGTATGTGGCAGAGGAGATGTGCATCAGTGCGGCCAAAGAATGTGGTGAGTGTGTGTGTTTGTGTGGTGAACTACTGACTAAAGTTTCAGTTCTTCAGTTGTTTTTGTTTGTCGGTTAGGTTTAGGCTATTGGAGGGGTTATTTGGGTGGTCAAACATTGGTCTGTTTTAAAGGTGAATGCAGATCATGAGACAGACATATTCTGGAAAAAACACATCCTGTCTTTTGTCTTATCATTGCTGTGGCTACAATGTTGGTGTAAGCTATAAACTTCCTGTTCCCACTCATACCACTTCCTGTTTACTCATCTGAGTGTGTGGGGTTTACTTAAACAGGGGTGTGTGAGCCTTAGGGTTCATGTGTGTTTCTACAGAACACACCCTGTGTTACTTCATCTTTTCTCTTTAACACAGCAGACGCCCATCCACCAGTCAGTCCTCATCACAGATACACCCAAATACATAGACAGACAGAGAAACAGACAGACAGCTGGAGAATGAGTCACATGGGCTGCTGTCACAGATCAAAGTTCACTCAGGAGGTCACTTGTTCTTCATGTAGCGATGTACTAACAAGGTCTGATTGTGAACATGTGGTTCTTTACAGGTATCAGCCCCATGTTCTGCAGTCTGTTTGGACTGATGAGAGAAATGGACCGCGTCTGGTGTCCACCTAATCATATTTTCAAGCTCGAACCATCCACCAGTGAGATGCTTCTGTTCAGAATCAGGTGTGCATGAGTCATGCAGATGCTCAGTCAGAGGAGTGTTACTATTTAACTGATTCTCTCTTTTTACAGGTTTTATTTTCCAGGCTGGTATGGAAGCGGCTCAAACTGTGCCCGCAGGTATGGGGTCACAAAGAGTTCAGAGGCACCTGTTCTTGATGACATCACAATGGCTTACCTGTTTGCACAGGTGAGAAGGACAAATTAATGTTAAGCCAGCTGAAATTGCCATAACTGTCCCAGATGACACACACACATATTATGTCTGTTTCGATTTTTGTGACATTAGACAAATATATATATATTAGAAAATCCAAAGATAAACTTGAAATATACCCTGTATACATCTTAAGTAAATGTGTGTGTGTGTGTGTGTCAGTGGAGATCTGATTTTCTTAGTGGTGTGGTGAGCATTCCCATAAGTTTAGAGTTTCAGGAAGAGTGTTTAGGAATGGCTGTTCTTGATATGATGCGATTGGCCAAAGAAAAAGGCAAGTCCCCTGTTGACATCTACAACCACAACAGGTGAGACCTCACACCTGACATTTGACCTGCCTGGTGGGCGCTTCAGACAGGATAAACTAAACTGCTGCCCTTGATATTCTTTTGCAGTTACAAGTTGTTCCTCCCAAAGAACATGCGTTCACACATTCAGAATCAGCACTTTGTGACCAGGAAACGAATTAGATTCCGTTTCAGGAAGTTCATTCAGCAGTTCGGAGCATGTAAAGCCACAGTACGAGACCTTCGGCTGAAGTATGTGGTCAGTCTGGAGACGCTGCAGGCGGCTTTCTATACTGAACGATTTCATGTCAAAGAAGCATCTGCAGGGTGCGTCACCATCGTCGTGAGCGGCAACCGTGGCATCCGATGGTCTCGAGGAGAAGTAGAGAAAGATAGAGAGGTACAGACGATTAGAGATAATTTTCTGTCTCTTTGTCTGTGTAACTGTCTTTCTTTCTGTCAGTTGTTGCCTACAGGTAAGTGAGTCAAGCTTGTAATCACTAGGTTGCTGATTCGATTCCAGTGTCGTAGCTGACAGAAAAAAATGCTACTTCACTTTTTTCAGTCTGTTCAACTGCCACTCTATTCTCTGTCTGTCTGACTGTCTCTCTATTTCTCTCTGCTCAGGATCTGCAGGTTTACTGTGATTTCTCTGAGGTCATTGATATCAGTATAAAACAGGGAACCAAAGATGGATCCATCGAGAACCGAATCGTCTCCATTAATAGACAAGACAGTCAGACGCTGGTACTGATAACACACACACACACTTTTGTTTGACTGTATCACTCCACAGACCCCTCACACTAACATGGGCATGACATGATGAGTGTTTGTATTTAGTGAGGCCAGTAAAACAGCTCACCTAAATGTTCTTTCTCTTTGTGTGACAGGAGCTAGAGTTTCATTCTCTGACGGAGGCGTTGTCCTTTGTGTCTTTGATTGATGGCTACTACAGGCTGACCACAGACTCGCATCATTACTTGTGTAAGGAAGTGGCACCCCCCAGACTCCTGGAGGCCATACAGACCAACTGTCACGGGCCTGTTTCGTAAGTTCAGCTGCGCACACGTTAATTCTGTGGTTTCAGGAATGAGCAGAATGTATTTTTTGGGGTTTTTTTTAGGACAGAGTTTGCCATCAGTCGTCTGCATCGCTGTGAAAACCAGACAGGCGTTTATATTCTTAGATGCAGCCCGAAAGATTACGACAAATACTTACTGTCGTTTGTCATTGAGGTGAGTGTGTGAGTGAGCCTATTTGGATTTATTTTATCATGTGTGAGAAAATGGAGGTTCAGCGTCTTAATCAATCAGTCCAAAGTCCTTTATTGACTTGCTGTGAGTGTCCTTAAGAACTAAAATCACTTAACAATAGTGAATTTTTGTTAATAAAAAAATGCCAAAAGGTTTCTGTGAGGGTTAAGGGGTAGAATATACATTTTGTACAGCAAAAAAAAACAATATGTCTACAGAGAGCCTTCGTAAACCACATATGCCAACGTGTGTGCTCTGCAGTTTGATGGACAGCTGCAGTTTAAACACTGTCTGATCACTCGCACTCATACTGGTGAGTTTGTTCTCAATGGAGCCAAATGCAGTTTTGGAAGTCTGAGTGAATTACTGCAGCGCTACCAGAAGGAGGCGCTGCGCTCTGACACACACATCTTCCAGCTTAATCGTTGCTGTCCACCGAAGAGCAAAGGTCAGGAAAATAAAGATGAAACACGTTGTTGTTATAGTGTGTCATGAGCTCACAGGGTGTGTGTGTTTGTCTTTAGATAAATCCAATCTTCTGGTGTGCAGGAATAATCAAACGTCTGACGTGTGTCTTTCCCCATCTGTATTTAAACACATCAATCAAATGATATTTCACAAGATCCGCAAAGAAGATCTTGAGACTGTGAGTCTGAATATACACACACAGGAATGTTTTGTCAGTATAATCATTGAAAATCAGGTGGATGTTTCTTATGTTGTTTGGCACAGAGGGAGAGTTTGGGTCAGGGGACCTTCACTCAGGTATTCCGGGGAATCCGGACCGAGCTTGGAGATTATGGAGAGATCCATAAAATGGAAGTTGTGCTGAAAGTTTTAGAAAAATCCCACCGCAACTACACAGAAGTATTGTGATCAAACTCTTAGGCTGCTGTGACAGTTTAAAGGTCGCTGTCACCTATATACACTGATACACTCTGTCGCTCTCTTGCAGTCTTTCTTCGAGTCGGCAAGTATGATGAGTCAGTTATCACACAAACACCTTCTGCTCATTTACGGCATCTGTGTGTGCGCCGACGAGCGTAAGTCCTGCGCAGATGGCTGTGGATTTCCTTTGCTGTGTTTTTTGTAAGGTGGTGTAAGCCTTTGCTTTTCCTTCAGACATCATGGTTCAGGAGTACATGCGCTTTGGCTCTCTGGACACATACCTGAGACGCAATCGAAACTCTATTAATATTACGTGGAAACTAGAGGTGGCCAAACAACTGGCATGGGCGCTGCACCACCTGGTGAGTCACACATCGGTTTTGCACCACACTAACAAGCAGCATCTGACATCTGCTCATCTCCACAGGAAGAAAAGAATCTAGTCCATGGAAATGTTTGTGCCAAAAATGTTCTGGTGACCCGAGAGGAAGACCGAAAGACCGGAATGCCGCCATTCGTCAAACTCAGTGATCCAGGGATCAGTTTGATGGTTCAGCCCAAAGAATGTATGACTCAAGCTCAAATCTGCTGTTTACTGTTGAGTGTCGTGTCGTTTTTCATGTGTTCTGTGTGTAGTTCTGATCGACCGGATCCCCTGGGTTTCCCCCGAGTGTGTGAAAGATGGGCAGAACTTGGGTTTGGCAGCGGATAAGTGGAGCTTTGGCGCCACGCTTTGGGAGGTTTACTGCAGTGGAGAGCGTCCGCTCGGCATGTACGACAGCTCAAAGGTAAAACTTCATTGAAGTGTGTCTGTGTTACGGTTTCTGTCATCTGGAGTTCATGGTTATATCTATGTCTGTAGAAGCTGTTATTTTATGAAGACAAACATCAACTTCCGGCTCCTAAATGGACAGAACTGGCTAATGTAATAAATAGCTGTATGGATTATGAGCCTCTGCGTAGACCTTCGTTCAGAGTGCTTATCCGAGAACTCAATAGTCTCTTCACACCAGGTGCTTCACACCACTGTGCTGACGTCTTCTGTCTTTGTGTCCAGTGCAGTCTACTGGAGTTTTCCGTTTTTATATGGTTATATGGTTTTGTTTGTGATTCTTAGACTATGAACTGCTGGTGGAGAGTGAGATGGTCTCCAGCAGGAATCGGGTTCTGGGTTTCACTGGAGCATTTGAAAATCAGGACCCTGCTCAGTTTGAGGCACGACACCTGATCTTTCTGCAGCTGTTGGGAAAGGTGAGTCTGTTTTCATCAATGCTATCTGTCTGTCTGACTCAGCATCTGACAACTGTCTGTCTGTCCCCCTCAATATCTGTCTCTCTTTCTCTTTGTCCATCTCTCAGTTTGTCTCTCTTTCTCTGGCTCTCTATGCATCTCTCTCACTGTCTGTCTCTTGGTCTGTACAGGGTAACTTTGGCAGCGTAGAGAAGTGCAGGTATGACCCGTTGCAGGATAACACTGGCGAGGTTGTGGCAGTGAAGAAGCTGCAGCACAGCACAGCTGAGCACCTGCGAGACTTTGAGCGGGAAATCGAGATCCTGCGATCGCTGCAGCATGAAAATATTGTAAAATATAAGGGAGTTTGTTACACTGCAGGTGAGTCTTTACAGCAGCTCGCTGTATGTATGCATTCACTCTATTAATCTCCTGTCTGTCTGCAGGAAGGAGGAATCTGCGTCTGATAATGGAATATTTGCCATTTGGCAGTTTAAGGGATTATCTCTCTAAAAACAAGGAGTGTTTTGACCACATGAAGCTCCTGCTGTATGCCTCTCAGATCTGTAAGGTGCTGAAAATCTCCCACAGTCTGTTTACACAAGCCATTTCATACAAAACACAACCTAAATTATCTGACATCCCTGCGTGTGTGTCTCTGATGTCTGCGTGTGTGTCTCTGATGTCTGCGTGTGTCTCTGATGCATGTGTGTGTCTTTGATGCATGCGTGTGTGTCTCTGATGCGTGTGTGTGTGTGTGTCTCTGATGCATGTGTGTGTGTCTTTGATGCATGTGTGTGTGTCTCTGATGACTGCATGTGTGTCTCTGATGCATGTGTGTGTGTCTCTGATGACTGCGTGTGTGTCTCTGATGCATGTGTGCGTGCCTCTGATGGCTGCGTGCGTGCCTCTGATGGCTGCGTGCGTGCCTCTGATGGTTGCGTGTGTGTCTCTGATGCCTTTGCATGTGTGTCTCTGATGCATGTGTGTGTGTCTCTGATGGCTTTGCATGTGTGCCTCTGATGGTTGCGTGTGTGTCTGATGGCTGCGTGTGTGCCTCTGATGGTTGCGTGTGTGCCTCTGATGGTTGCGTGTGTGCCTCTGATGGCTGCGTGTGTGTCTCTGATGCATGTGTGTGTGTCTCTGATGGCTTTGCATGTGTGTCTCTGATGGTTGCGTGTGTGCCTCTGATGGCTGCGTGTGTGCCTCTGATGGCTGCGTGTGTGCCTCTGATGGCTGCGTGTGTGCCTCTGATGGCTGCGTGTGTGCCTCTGATGGTTGCGTGTGTGCCTCTGATGGCTGCGTGTGTGCCTCTGATGGCTGCGTGTGTGCCTCTGATGGCTGCGTGTGTGTCTTTGATGCATGTGTGTGTGTCTCTGATGTGTGTGTGGGATTGTTTAGGGGATGGACTATCTTGCATCAAAGCGCTATGTCCACCGTGATTTGGCCACACGGAACATTCTAGTGGAAAATGAGTTTCGGGTAAAAATCGGAGACTTTGGCCTCACTAAAGTTCTTCCTCAAGACAAGGACTATTACACTGTGCGTGAGCCAGGGGAAAGTCCCATATTCTGGTAAGGAGATTATCAGACATAAATGAACCAGACAGAAAGAGGAAGCTTGTCATTACTATTGAGATACTATTGCACATCAGTGTAAAGCTTAACTTAAGTTTGTTATTGAAAGTCAAAAAATAATGATTAACATCATTTGTGTACAATATCGTTTTTAGATTTAGGGTGAAGCGTTAACATTTCTGGTGGTGTTTACACATTATGATTCTTGTTAAGGTCAGTTGCAGATGTGTGGATAATAATGATGATGTGTTGTCATGAAGGTATGCACCAGAATCTCTTACAGAGAGTAAGTTCAGTGTAGCATCTGACGTCTGGAGTTTTGGGGTCGTTCTGTACGAACTTTTTACTTACAGCAACAAAACCTGCAGCCCTCCAACTGTAAGTGTGTCTTTTCATCACATGCGCTCAAAATGGTGACTGAGCCAGTCTGCCTGTTTGTGATTATTTGCATTCATTGAGTTTCTGATGGACAGATTTCAGTTCAGATGTGTGATTCTGTGGCAGGTGTTTATGGAGCAGATGGGGGAAGATAAACAGGGTCAGATGATTGTGTATCACCTGATCGATTTGCTCAAAAGAAATTACCGTTTGCCAGCTCCAGACGGATGTCCTGCTGAGGTAAACGGCACAAATCTGAACTGCAACCACTCATGAGCACTCGTGATGCAGCGGAGCAGCGGTTTACCTGTCCTTGTCTCTCCTTCAGATTCAAGCATTAATGACAGAATGTTGGGCGATGGAACCGAGTGAGAGACCCACGTTTACAGCTCTCACCTGGAGAGTAAATGACATCCGGGACAACAGGAGCAGCTGAGTGGAGCAGCACAGACACCTGCACATATTTTTAAAGCTTTTCTTTTTCTTCAGAAATGTTGTTTTCAACAGATGCTCTTAAAGATCTTCATGTTGGAGAACGTTCATTTCAGTCTGAACTGCTAAACAAGACTGAACCAGAGACTAGATAGATCCTCCACTGTAGTTCAGCAACATGAACAACTGCTGTGCTGAAAAACTTTTTGTGCTAATTTACATATTTAATTTAATTGGCTGCTGCTCATTGGTTAATCCAATTTCATTTAAATTTGAAACCTGCAGCATGTCTGATGACGTTTGTGTCTGACACAAGATGTGAGTGAACTGTGTGACTTGAATTGATCATTAAATTCCTGATTTATAATAAATTGAATCTTGAATTTGAAATGAATCTTGGTTTTATAGGCACTAAGAACAGGTTTTCCAAGATTTGTGTGACTTTGTGTAGATAGCACATTTTGTTTTTTATAAAACATGAAACAATGATTGGGCACAAAAGTAAAATGGTTGTAGATCTGCGATAAATGAGTATTCACAATAACATCAAGAAGAGTCAGATCAAATCATTCACATTTACCTTTATTTAATACCTTTATTTTTTTCCCCCTTATAACCACAAACAAGTCAGAAAGCGTGTTTAACATTTTGACCAAAGGTGGCAAAATGAAATATGTGTGTATAGTTGTTTTGTGAAGATTGTGATAGTCTCAGCAGATCGGATGGATCTTGGAGAGAGATCTGGCATGTCGCTCATTTACAGTTGGCAGGAGGGGAGAAATAAATGAACGAGTGAGTTGCGTTGAAATGGTCAGAGATTAAAATTTAATGTGGACAGATACTGGTAGCCAGTGGAATGAGTGTGACGTGGTCTCTTAATGTTTGGTAGAAACTGTTATTAGTCTCCCACAAACGCGTCTGTAAAACTACATCTGACTGTTTTGGTTTCTTCAAAGGCTTATATGTTTAGTCAGTTTCATTTGAGAGGCGACTGAAAGTCGTGTTAGTACTAAATGAACCTTTTATTATTGGTACGTGAGTAAATAGTCAGATATAAAAGTTGCAATTGACACATTCACATTTATTCACACTGGGAAGAGTTCAATTAAATACATTACGGAATTCAGTATATATTTACATTTGTACTAAACGCCTTCATCAGCACAGGCGCCCAATGTCGTTCTTCGTGCAGCCCTGACTGCAGCACATTCCCGCCAAACCCAGCGAGAAGTTCCGCTTCCTCCTGTCGACGCGCGCCCGGCTCGAACCCGGGCCTCCAGAGAAGAGCGTCTCGAGCGCGTCTGTGTGCGCCTGCTCACCGGTCAGCTGCCGCAGCAGCTCGGACAGAGACTCGCCGGCTGTGTCCAGTGGGTTCGGGTCCGAGTCCAGGAGAAAGAGACCTTAGAGAAACGAACTTATTTATTCTGTCGGTCACCCTCAAGCAGGTAATACCCCAGTACTGTGTGTCATACCCCAGTATTGTGTGTCATACCCCAGTACTGTGTGTCATACCCCAGTACTGTGTGTCATACCCCAGTATTGTGTGTCATACCCCAGTACTGTGTGTCATACCCCAGTATTGTGTGTCATACCCCAGTACTGTGTGTCATACCCCAGTATTGTGTGTCATACCCCAGTA
>JBAJNP010015302.1:0-10072 GCA_036877545.1 Yasuhikotakia modesta
GAGATGTCACTGTAGTGTTAGTTTCTGTGAACTGATGCATAATACAGAAATAATGAAACAGTCTTTCAGTCACAGATCTTTAAAACTTTTAATAAGATTAAAATTGTAAATGCAAACATGATGCTTGTTCTCGGTTCTCAATTTCACTTGAGTTTGTCAGCAGCAGTTGGTTTTGTTGTGTTCAGTAATTTATAAAACATTAAAGCTTTATATGATTTATGTGGTTTAATTTTACTGAGTTAAAATGATCCTGCAGGATGTTTTTGCGCCGTGAGGATCGTTTGTTGATGTTAATTAAGTGTCTTGGGCTCAAACGTTTCTGCCCCCGTGCAGCTGAGAGGTTAACAGGTGGGGATGAGGGGGCAGGATGGGGCAGAACCGTGTGTGATGTGTTAATGGCATTAATGGCTTTTCCCTTTAGGAAAAAGTGAGAGAGAGAGAGAAACTTATCTAACTGTAAAGTTCTCTCAAAGTAAAAATTAAAGTTGCTAAAATGTTTTTGTTGTATTTCTAAAAAACTTGTTAACAGGAAGGTGTGTGTTGGGAATCAGTTGTGGTGAAGCAGATATTAACATTGAAATGAATGAGTTGTGTTTAACACACACTGATCTGTCCGCTGTTGTGTTGAGCTCTGCAGACTGTTCTGAGGTCAGTGTTGTGTTTAATAATCACACAGTGGGTTTGTTGTAAAGGAGGCGAGACACGCGTCAGCATAACGTAAATGTAAAGCTTGTAAAATGTCTCATTTGCAGGTTGATAAATCAGGACCACCAGACGGTCGTGTTATTGCCCTCAGAACTCGACTTTCCTTCAGGAGTAATTTATCTCTTTTACTTTATATGCTGAGGCACTTTTATTAAACACATTTTTCAAATGTTTCTTGGGTTGTAAATTTATTAAGAAATATGATTAAATGTATCTTGTGTAGACTAGACTAAACAAAAACCTCGTGTTTCACTTTTTATTCTAGCTAGAACTGCCCACTTATACAGGAAGAGACCATCTGACTGACATCTGACTGACATCTGACTGACTGTTGTCATCGACTCAACCAGCAGTTTTAGGCTGTAAGAACATTTCCCTAATGTTTCCTTTAGGACGCAGTTTACTGTGTTAATCTCAGCAGCCAAAGAAAAATGTTTCTGATGTTGGAGACTGAGGGGTTAAACCTCAGACATCTGCAGCACAACAGGAAAACTGCTGCTGTTCCATCACTCCAGAGAGGAGGAGGGACGAAACACCCAGCTGTGGATGAGAGAGAGAGAGAAAGAAAAAGAGAGGTGTGTGGGGGGGTGAAACCTTCTGTCTGTCTGTTCATCCTGTCAGTCTGTCAGTGAGTCTGTCAGGTCTGTTTGGAGGCAGATGGTTGCCGTGGTGCGGTTGCTATGCGGCTGGTGCGTGACACACATTCAGTGGGAGGAGTTGAATCGTGATGCCGGATGTGTGTGTGATTCCATCTGTACAAACACTCACTGCTTCCTTACTCATGTATCTGCAGTTAATGCACTGTTGTGTCCCAGCTAACAGAACATTCTCAGAACATTCTTATAACCAACAAATAACGTTAATACAATGTCTAAAACCTGGCTGGTTTGGATTTTTTTTCCTTTTTTTTTCAACATTCTTACCACCTGCACAGTTTGCTAGCAGACATCTGTCAGTGTGTCAGTGTTTAAATGCTTTTGGTTTGTCAGCCAGCGTTGTGAAAACATTCTCTGTTGGGTTGGAAATCCATTTTCATTTCAGAAGAATTTTTAGGAATGGCTTTTAAACATCATAAAAGTGTCTGTATGATTGACTACAGTCAAGTCCTCAGCTGTGTGAAGATCTGACTGCAGGTACAGTATTACTGTCTGTTCCTCACACACACTTATCACATGATTTTCTGTCTGAAGCATAACTGTGATCTGGTACTTTAAACAAAGCTTTGTAAATCCCTTAACACAGACACACGCAGATACAGACACTCGCTCCCCTCAGAGACCGTCTGACGCCCACCAGCCCCCCGCTGTCTTCCTCCTGTGAACTCAACTCTTGAGTTTTTCCATCTTCCTCTTACTGCAGTACCAGCCTGGAACAATCTCCCCATCTGATGTTTACCATCTTCTTACAGTAACTTTTTTAAACTTTATATTATATATCAGAAACATTATTGTTAGTTAGTGGAACATTACCTAAATGTTTGAATTATGTTAATACATCATTTTTTATTTTTTTGGTATTTAATGGAAACACTGGTAATGTTTTTACAACCTTAAATTGTCACCTGGAATATTTTAACCTTTAGAAACACACGGTACCTCACAGTAGCCTCTGCTTGTGTTTGTGTGTCACTTAACTGCACAAAACCCACAGAACCAGTAGTTTGTTTGTGTGTGATGAAATCTCTCATTCCCGTCTGCTGAGATGGTATTTAAAAGCAGCGTCTGACATCTCTTCAGCTGCAAATCTTTATCCTGTGAAGTTTTAAACAACAAACCCAAACTATGACCGTGTCTGACCACAGACTCTCACAGGTAACATTTATACACTCAGAACCACAGCAGAGGACTGAGGACCCGCCGTGGCCACATGCTGGGATACAACAGGAGGAAGAAATGAATGGTGAGGAATCGTGGGAAAGTTAGTTGTGTTTACTTTGTGATTTTATCTTTGCCTCTGACTGAAACTGACAAAAAAGATCTTGAGATCAGAATGTTTAGAGAGATTCATTCATTGATTTTGATACTAAAATATTTAGTAAATATTCACACAGTTAAAGGTTTTGGATAATGGATGTATTGGAATTTTTGAAACATTTTTTGCCGTTGTATTTTGTTACACAATCATAATGTAACATTAAAAAACTCAATTGTTTGGTTATAAGAACCTTATACAAAAATGTTTGTTCTGTAAAAAATGTTTAAGTTAAGTTCTGTAAAAAATGTTTAAGTTCTGTAAAAAATGTTTAAGTTAAGTTCTGTAAAAAATGTTTAAGTTCTGTAAAAAAAGTTTAAGTTCTGTAAAATTTCACTATCAACTTTTTGATATAAAACATTTTAAAATTCTACTAGTGCAAGACTGTAGCTTCATTTTCTGTTTAACTTTCCTGTTTGCTGTGTTAATGTAAAAACTGTATTTGGTTCTTATCTTGGATTTTGTTCATAGTCTGTGAAGTTTTACCAGAATAATGACAAATAAAACATTTGGACAAACAAACTTTATTTTGCCGCTGCTGTACAGTATATAATCCTCCGATCATCTCATGTCTTACATGATATATTCCTGCTGAAGATCTGAGAGAATCTGTGTAAGTGGCAGTAGAAGAAACATTAATCTCTTACATAAAACACATGTTTGCATCAGGTTACAGCAGCAGTGAAAGGCTGAGACAATATTTATTGCCATTGAATAAAGAACAGATTGTAAAGACATGAACGTCTGATTCAACCAGAACTGAAGAATTTGATCATTAAACATAAATCATTCATGACTGATAAATAATGTATCAGTTCTGTAGCTAAATAAACGCTGAATAAAGCAGCAAATATGTTGCCGTGGGGAACGTAACCTTTGAAATATTTGTTTGTAAAAACAACTGAAAACATATATTATGTATGTTTTTCCTCATTTTGAAAAAAGAGAAAAAAACAAAATATACATGATAAAATTTTTGGTCAAACTGGTGAATCCTGCAGATTATCAGTGATGCTGTTATTGCTGAACTGTAGCCTCTTGTTGAGCAAAATCCACATTTTTGGTGTAACATTGGGGTAAAGGAGCCTCTTATAAACAAGTGCATTTAAACATTTTTTTAATGTTTCTCTTTGTTTATGAAACACAACCACTACATTGTAATGGTTATATATGACTATTCATCATTGTACATGTGAAAGTTACCTTTTAATTTTTTTTTTGCCATATTTATTTTTTTAAGAAAATGTTAAAAAAATGCTGACAAACTGGCACTGAGTCAAATTCTGGGAAAAGTGGGTGAGCCAAGCTGTGTAAGAAAAATGTCTTTTTTGTGTCTCCAGCATTACATCTGCATGTAAGGTTTGCAGTTTGCCCAGTAAACTGTGTGTTTGCATTGCATGGTTTATTAAAGCTGCATTGTAACTTTGCTTCTATCACCATCTCTGTTTGAGACATAAAACTGCAGCTACTTACAAGTTTCTTTAAGTCAAATAAGGTTAAACTGTCACTACCTGGAAACTGGAACTGACGGCTAAAATAATAAATCATTATAAACTTACTGTTGAGAATCAGAGTTTAATGAGACAGTTTTAAACACTGATCTGTTATTTACTCGCACAATAACTGATTTTTGTTCATTTTAACCCTAAAAAGTTTTGCTGCTTTTAAAAGCTTTTTTGAAGCTCTGAAATTTTGTTTTAATTTTCCTTTGTAGGAAACATTAAAAAAGCGTTACAGCATAACACAACAAAGGGTCACATATACAGTTTTAATGCCCAATAATGAATATATAAATGACTTTTATTTTAAATTCCATGCATATGAAAAAATGACATAAGCTATTAAAAGAAGGAACAAGCAAAAAACATTCACATAATCTGAAAAATAAAAAACAACAACAAAATGAAAAATGTTACATACATTCTGATTGCCTGGTACCCAATGTATGTGTGTGTGTGTATATATAAACCACATATAAAATATATTTATCTATGTCTCAGCTAAGTGTGAGTTATTGTACATTTATTAAACCATCTAAAGTTCGTTCTTGTCTCCTTTATATACAGTAATTGGCTGTAGCTCACAGCTCCACATATTTAACTGATAAAAGCACCTGCAGATTCTCAAATGCTGGACGTGTGTGAATTTGTTCTGGAACTGTAACACTGAACTATGGACTCTGGGTTCTTTCCACGTTTGGGAAAACAAGCAGGTTAAACGTCTTTCTTTAAATTCTTGTGTTTTTATTTACAATCAACAAAAATGTTTAAATGTTATACTCAGGAATACTGAACTCTGAGATAAATGTGAGGGAGGCGGTTACATGTTTGTAATGACAAAGTGCGATTCGTTTCCGTAAAAAACAAAGAAAAATATTAATTTTTTATTTGAAGATATTTACATAATATAATTTACCTCCCCCCTCAGCAGAGCCGAAGACCACCTTTGAGATGCTGAAGACCACCTGAAGCCCCTCAGCTCTCCAGTGTCCCTCCAGCACTCATGAGTCTGTTTGTCTCCAGGACCAACGATGGCTCACTTACATTTCTTGTATAAGGAAGTTTATTTTGAGTCTCTGGTAATTTGCTGGCCAAGTCTCTGAAGTAGCTTATTTAAAAGGGTACATTTCATTACTTCCCCAAAACAAGTGAGGAAATTCAACTTAACTGCTGGGGAACTTTTCTCCTCACCAGTTCATCACAGAAAGGTCTTCATTTTAAAATGGCTGGACTGGGCAGAGAGGATCAGTTGTTGGCGAGGGGCGGTTCTGTGCAGGAGTCGCTGGGGCTCGTGGGCCAGAGCTGCTGTTGTAGCTCCTTCACGACTCTCTCCAGATGTTCTCTGGCCTCTCGCTCCTGCAGAAGATCAGCCCTCAGCTGCTCGCGGTCCGTCTCGGCCTGCTGCAGTTTCACCTGCAGATCCTCAATCTGTGACACAAAAACATGACGCTGTGTGAGTTTGTGTCCATCAGGGTTAGAAAACTTTAACTTTCTGGTGCAAAAAAACCCAAAAGATTAACACAATGTCTTCATCTTACCCTGGTTCACTGAGTTTTGAGAATCAATAGAGACGACAGTTATGGAGTGCAGGTTTAAACAGCTTACATGCTGTTA
This sequence comes from Yasuhikotakia modesta, assembly GCA_036877545.1. Lineage (NCBI taxonomy): Eukaryota > Metazoa > Chordata > Actinopteri > Cypriniformes > Botiidae > Yasuhikotakia > Yasuhikotakia modesta. Next base: position 5,790 of record JBAJNP010015302.1, read on the forward strand.
GCCAGAGTTAGTCGTTTTCTGTGTTTTTTTTAGGAAGTAACTTATGTAGATTTTTAATAGGTTGCTTAAGTGAAGTTAGTCTTGTTTACGTAACTAGCAGTCTGTAGTTCAGGAAGCTACAGTTTCAAAGTAGTTTCCTAAACACACACACACACACACACACACACACACAAACACACACACACAAACACACAGACACACAAACACACACATGTCAGCACTGTCTCTCTCTCTGTATAGTCTGAGGCACACGTCCCTGACAGGAAGTTTTCTCAGTTTCCTTCTGAGAAGTGAAATGTACCTCACATCAGATGTGTGGGTCACACCCAGTCTAGAGTTCAGATGAGGTGTGTGTGTGTGTGTGTGTGTGTGTGTGTGTGTGAGAGAGAGAGAGAGTGTGTGTGTGTGTGTGTCTGGTTGAAGTGTTTTGTAATCATATCTTCTGCTTTGTTTGTAGTCAGTTGCAAGAAAGTTATGAAATCCCTCCAACAATCTTACTATTATGATGAAGAGTTTTCTTAACTTAATTATGTGGTAATTGCTGTATAACCCAGTAACATTTGTGACATGTTTTACATGTGAGATGGTCTCACCTGTGAGGAGTATTGGGCTCGCAGTGGTCCGGCCTCACAGCTCTTGTCACACACGCGCAGATGTCTGCTCTCCTCCAGCTCCTTCCTCAGCCTCCCGCGCGACTCGTTCGCCTCTCTCATCTTCCTCTCGCTCTCGGCCCGCAGACGCTCCAGGTCCCTGCGCAGGTTCCGTTTCGCTTCGGTGGCCTCGCAGAGTTTCTCCTTCTTAGCAACACGCAGGAACTCCAACTCCTGTGGAGTTAAAACCTTTAACATCCAACAATCTGCTGATGCAGAAACATTCTGTGGCTGTTAAAGGTTCATTATGGAACCATGCAGCCCAAATGTGTGTGAGTGTGTGTGTGTACGTGTGTGTGTACATGTGTGTGTGTGTGTACGTGTGTGTGTGTGTACGTGTGTGTGTACATGTGTGTGTGTGTGTACGTGTGTGTGTGTGTACGTGGGTGTGTGTGTGTGTACGTGGGTGTGTGTGTGTGTACGTGTGTGTGTACGTGTGTGTACGTGGGTGTGTGTGTGTGCACCTGTTGAAGGTTGCGTTTGGCCTGCAGAGCAGATCCCAGTTTCTCTTCCTGCTTGTCTCTCATCTTCACAACCTCATGCAGAAACTTCTCCCTGGACTTTTTTGAGTTCAGTCCGTTGTCCAGCGTCTGCTTCAGCGTCTCCAGCTCTGACTGCGCAGTCATGCTGTTTCCCTCTGCTGTGGAGCCCAGGGGTCTGTCGGGGGTCCGGCTGGAGAGGCTGGAGGGAGAGTCTTTAGCAGAACTCGAGGAGGTCAAAGATGGAGATGAGAGAGACGACAGGGAGGATGTGACTGAAAAACAAGAGGAAAATGTGTCTGTTTTTATCAACTAATAAATGTTTCCTTTTAAAAATGTTATTCTGATTGTTCTAAAAAACATTCTACTAACACCTTTAAAATAACCTTTTGGTTAAATTAAAGATTAAAAATGGCCTACTAACATTAACACAAGAACATTTTTATAATGTTAACAGAACTTTTAAAGAACGCTAGCCAACATCCTGAGAACGTTCCCTGTTAGGAGTACTAAAAACACTAAAAACACTTTAAATGAAGCGATTTCTGCTGCCTTCACACAAGAGCTTTAATCAACGTTTCAGTTCCTGATCAACTCACAGCTCAACTTCTGTATCACATCTGTGATATTACAGACAACACATGCAAGTAACAGAAATAACACGTCTGAAAACTGGATTCTTTCTTTTAAAATAACTGTTTTAATTGAGGGATGTTCCTACAACCTGAACCTGTTAACTGGTTAAAGGTTAAAGTATAAATACAGAATTTTCCCTCAGTGATTTGGTACTTACTGTCCTCATTACTCTCCACATCTGAGTCTTTCTGCTCCAGCTGGGGTTTGAAGGCCGTGGCTGAAGGGCTGGGCTGAGTCTCACCCATCAGCGGGTGTGAGGTGCCGGGGGCCGAGGGAGATGCCCGTCCCCCTTTCAGGAGGGGCGTCAGGGCAACGTTGGGGGCCACGGCGTTCTCCAGGCTCCTGTAGTTATAGAAGCTGTGGGAGACATTGAATGAGGCTGATTGAACTTTCAGCTGGTCATGAGCACAAACTGACCCGTTCTGAGATACTGACCCGTCCCGTAACAGACTAGCAGGTCTGCTAACTCCCTCCCTCTCATTACCAGAGATGTGTGGAGACCAGAGCCTGAACGCAGAGAGTCTCTGCAGCAACAAACACAATGTTAACAGACTTATTAACACACATGACACACATTTACAGAACTGATCTGCATCACAAAAGACGTTCATCTCTAATCTTGATTTTTTAAAGAAACATTCACTATTTTGGGGTGAGGTATCTTTCAGAAGAACCTGATTCTCTGTGGCAAAACATTCAGTTGTTTGGTTCCAAAAGGCCAAATACCAGTTTTACAAACAGACTCATTTACTACTAATACATTTATATGAATGTAACTCTATACGCTCCAATCCTCTGTATCCTTTGAGAAAGAAAAGCTTTGTAACCTTATTGGCTGAGGCAGAGAGGGATCGTAGCCAATCAGGTTGCTTGTCTTTGTCTCCTGAGGGCGACTGTGCTGGTAAATCATTATGTTTGGACCTCTTGGCAGGAATGAGATCAGACGGCTAGAGGAAGATGAAAAGAGAAAAAGATGAGTTTTGCTTCAAAACCGTTCCAAACACAAACACAGACAGGAAATCGCACCTCTCATCACACACATGATTTCAGCTTTTAAAAATGCACAAATATTCAGCTGCTTTTTCAGTCTCTCAGAGGAATCTCACACATCTCTCTCATCACGCTGTCTGTGGGGATGGCTGACAGACGTCACAACACCCAACAGAACCGCAGTTCACAGGACAGACACGTTTCTACAAACGGACGAGCAGTTTGGACGAGCAGGTGTCTGAGGAAGGGTTTGAACACACACACACACACACACACACAAGCTGTGCCTGCATGCTGCTATTGGAATGCAGTGTGTGTGTGTGTGTGTGTGTGTGTGTGTGTGTGTGTGTGTGTGTTTGTATATACACACTCTAGGGTTTTTGTCACCCACTGAAGGGGTAACAAAGGAAAAGTGTTTTGAAGGCTGGAGCTACACAAACGTTTGCGTTTAGCCACACACAGTTACTATTTCAGATCCTCAGTCTCTGCGTCTGTTTAATGTCATTCCCTGTTGAGTCCTGTGCTTCCTGTCACACAGACTGCAGGATTTCCTCCCTAACAGTTCAATCACATTTCACATCACAAACATAATAACTGACAGACACTTCCTGTTGTGACGCTGCTGTGTAAACAGACCTAAAACAACAAGCTACACGAGACGGTGATGTCTGTACACAACAATCACTCATATAAGAAGCACTTTGATATAAAGTTATATTTTATTATAATTTACATGTATACATTTGGAAGGACTTCTTACACAACACAACCTAACACAACACAGCCTAACACAACACAACTTAACACAACACAGCCTAACACAACACAACTTAACACAACACAGCCTAACACAACACAACTTAACACAACCTAACACAACACAACCTAACACAACACAACACAACACAGCCTAACACAACACATCTTAACACAACTTAACACAACACAGCCTAACACAACACAACCTAACACAACACAACTTAACACAACACAACCTAACACAACACAACCTAACACAACACAACACAACCTAACACAACACAGCCTAACACAACACAACCTAACACAACACAGCCTAACACAACACAACTTAACACAACCTAACACAACACAACCTAACACAACACAACACAACCTAACACAACCTAACACAACACAACACAACCTAACACAACTTAACACAACCTAACACAACACAACCTAACACAACACAACACAACCTAACACAACCTAACACAACACAACACAACCTAACACAACACAGGCGTTGAGTGTGTGAGGGAAACCTGAACGTGCCCCTGAGCTGAACTACAGGCCTCAGCCAGAAGGGAGGAACTTCCTGTAAGACCTCTCTCTCTCTCTCTCTCTTTCTCTCTTTCTCAGTCTCTCTCTCTCTTTCTCAGTTTCTCTCTCTCAGTCTCTCTCTCTCTCTCTCTCTCTCTCTCTCAGGAAAGATGCTCTGTGTTTTTAACAAAAACAAACATTTTTCTGCAACGTTTCTATCAGCAAAACAAACTTTATTCAAAGT
>JBAJNP010015303.1:0-10071 GCA_036877545.1 Yasuhikotakia modesta
TTGTGGGTTCAATCCCAAGGAACACGGGTACTATTTTAAAAATGATACCCTGAATTCACTGTATTCCAGTTGCTTTAGATCAGTCAGCTGGGTAAACGTAAATGAAGCCTCAGCTATTGTTTCTCAGGCACACTAAGACATGATTTGATCACCTCCAGAGTCCATTTAGACATAAACTGAAATGTGGCCATGGTGGAATCTATTATTATCTCTAATTTTAGTTCTTGGTTGAGAGTTCAGTCATGTGGTTACATAACAGTTGAATCTTGAACAGTTTGCAATAGGAGAGCAATGACAGGCAGCCACCTCACTCTTGCCTTTCCATTCTCTCGCTCTGGCTTTTTCTTTCACTCTTTGTGTGGGCAGTCACATGTTTTTTTGTCTTTTTAGAGCATTTACATTATTCTGCAGGGGGATGTGCAACATTATTTTACCCTGTATTTGCTTTGATAAACAGTTTGTCTCACTCTTCCTTAGAGTTGAATTCACAAGCTTAAAGCACAGAGCAAATAACAATAAAAACGTGAATGAGGTGTACAAGCTGTGTGCTGCAACAGTTTGGCTTAGCACTTGTGCAGTTTTTGCTAATGGTCAATCACAAGTGTATTAACCACCCAGTCAATACTGTAGTTTAAGGGTCTGATGTCTGTGTCTGATAGTTACTGCGCGAGTCAGTCTGTCTTAATTACAGAGTCCATATGGAGGGATTAAAAGTGATTGACCATGTTTACCCAAAGTGCCAACCAATAAGCTTTTCAAACGAATACTGAGAACTGTGTCTCGCCTGGCTGTGCTGTTCTGGCTGTAATGCAGAGGTGAATTACACTGATTTGAGAGTATCACAGTTGTTATCAGACACAAGGTCTTATTGAAGGTGATGTAGCTATTAACTTTTAAGGCATTAGTATTCAGTTCCTTGCCCTTTACTTGAACACTAGACTTACATGGGAAGACTTTTGACCATCGGGACAAAAGACTCACATTGCACATTTTTACAAAAACACCTACTTTTGATCAATATTGTTCATTTTAAAAGGTTAAACTTTGCTCTGTGTAAAAATAAACTAGTATATTGCATCATTGCTTTTTAAGGGCTATTTATTTCTCACAATATTTCTGTGTAGAAACATTGTATAGAAAAAAACAAAATATTGCTTCTGGTAATGTTACCTCCGACGCTAATGTAAAATAATTTTTTAATGACGTTTAGAGCCAGGCAAATTTGAAATCAATAGTATTGTAATAAGAAACCAGCTTTCAAAACAGTTTATGCTATGTAGTTATGTTACAAGGTTTGATGCCACAAACCTTATAGCATTGTTCCAAATCTTTCCAGTCAATATTTCTTGTCAGGTGCCCTACATGAGTACTTGATTATGTCTAAGCACATTGTGGCAGCCGAGTATCTTTAAAAATTGTATTGCAGCCACCAGCCAATCAGATTGTAGTTTATAGTTCTGAAAAGCTTTATCTGTTTTTATGCTCAAATACTGATGGTTTGTGGTTTTTGACCACATTGGCTCTTCATGCTTGAGGACATTTAAAAAAAATCACAGTCCTGTAGATGTTAAGTGATTAAAGCTTTATCAGTTTGTTTGACTCCTAACTGCTGTAGCTGAAGTCCAGATTTTTTTCAGTGTCATTCTTCTGAGATAATTGGTGTACTTCCTGTTAGCGTGCTAAGGTAATAGAGGTGTTCCAAGCCTCTCCTGTTGGGATTTCTGCTCTCATTTATTAATTGGATCCATTCTGTTTTCCATCAGGAGATGAATAATTCATAGAAGCGGTTAATTAGGCAGGCAGTGTTTTAAGCCAGAGAATGCATAGAGAACACACAACCATCCCACTCACAAGTCTTGATTACTTCCGGCATAGAGTGTGTGTGTGTGTGCGCGTGTGTGTGTGTGTTTGTGTGTGTGTGCACGATTGTGTGGTGATCTTTGTTCCTGTTGTAAGTACATCAAAAAAAATAAAACAGTACAAGGGATTTCTTTATTGCATTTAATTGTTACTTCAATTGACTCAATTTGCTCCAATTAAACCTAATTACTTTTAGAAGGGCTTGGTTTCACGCAGCAAAAGATGCACAAGTAAAAAAGTTCATTCAGTTGTCTAACGTGATTAACTGAAGCATGATCTGGAGCTACAGGGGATCTGACAAGACAGTGCAGCAGGAAAAGTCAGATTATCTGCTCTGTCTGTAAGAGTCTGTCAGTCTTAATTATTCTCAATGACAAATTATACAGACAGTGCTAATAATGGTGTCACAGCTGCTTGTTCTCTTTTATATTCTCAGGTCTCTCTTTCTCTCTCTCTCTGTCTCTCACTCTCTCTGACTCACTTTCTCAGCTGTAAATTCTAGCCTTTTACTATAATGAACAACAGAGAGGAAAGAGAGGGTTTGCTGTATCACGCCAGTCAGATTCGAAGTCAGAGTCCCTACAGGCAATCACATCATATGTTACAAGCACTACAAAGTATGCACTGCTTAGACACGACTTGCATTGTAAAGCACACAGTAGTTTATGGTACGAGTATGTATACTTCATGTTGTAAAATAAAATGGGAAGTTGGAACGCAGCCTTATAAGATGTAAACTCTTATAGGTAGCTTGTTTTGCCCACAAACAGACGTCACGACTGAACGGCTCAATTAGCAAAAGCGCTTAGAACCCCCTGTTAATGAGAACAGTTCACCCCCCAATGCTTTTGCCCAGTTATATTCACTCCCAGCAAACAGTTAACAACATTAGCTCAAAATTTCTAGAACTGACATTTTATAACTTAAATATAGAGAGAAAGTCAGACAAAGTGCTGGAGAGTTTGGGGTTACAGGAGTGTTAGAATAATGGAAAGCAGGTTTGTTTTTCAACGTGAAAAGATCATCTGAGACGGACTGAATTTGCTGAATGGGTTTGCGAAAGATAAGATTGTCCAATTTATCAAAGCTGGAGTTTTTATTATCGTAGCTAGGAAAAAACAGAGCGAGACAGATTGAGGGGGAGAGGGCTTGATGGAAACAGTGGTTTAGACGGTCCATCTGGTGCAGCGTCAAGATTTTAAAGGCTAAATAGATGCTGAAGAAACTAATAGATGCAGCATCAATTAGGTTTTAGTTCGGTTACTCAAGCTCTCAGTTTTAGCCAAGACATTTTTAAAAGTTGACAAGTTTAGACCCACCAGGATGTTGCAAAGGGACTCCCCTGACAATATCAAGTTATTATTTTCCCATTTACAATTAAAACATCCTAGTATAAGATGTACATCCTAGTGTAAACATTCTAGTATGAAAAACAAGGCGAGATATTATTTTACACTATTCACATCATGATCTCGTTTTCTAGTTCCACTGAAGAATGAGACTCTGAGGGTTTGGTTGGAATCCTCTGTTCAGATCACAGTGATTTGTTCTCAGAGTCCATAACAAGTGAGTTCAAACTGTTTTTATAATGGGCTTCTGGTGGTACATAAAAATGTGTTGTTTGTAGTCATGGATTCCCTAAGCTTGAACCTCAGACTTCACTGCTGGGTTTGAATGGACCAGTGATCATCAGTATTTTTGTTCTTGTTTGTTTTGTAAGTCTGGTTATGTCTCATCTTGTACTTATGTAGAATACTAATTTCACCTCTCTGTTCACCCACACATACACAAAGACGTCCATTTATATGAATAGATGAATGGAAGAATGAATTTATGTGTAGTTAAAATATGACATATATGGATTGTTTAATGACCAATGTTGATATCTGGAGAGCAATGTGGGCCCATGGCCAATATAATGTGTATATGATGTCACATAATTGAATAGTATTTAACAAACAATGGTCTCCTATGAACAAACACCTATATAAAATAAGCAGACAACCAAATACAATACTGATACATTATACACTCTTATAAATGAAAGTTTTAAAGGTTCTTCATTTTTCATGTTTGCATTTGGCAGATATTTTTATCCAAATAAATATATTTGGATAAATTTGGATATATTGTTTTCACAATGAAAGTTTAAAAATTTTTTTTATTTTTTCTGGCTAATCCAAACAAACAAGCAAACATTAAACTATTGTCTATGTCCAAGAATTTTAAGAGCGCTTTGTCAGAGCCAATTAGGCAGTTTTCATTGTTGTCGTCTGTAGGTTTGTCCAAACATTTGATTGATACGGTGCCATTTTTCATTTTTTTCAGAGTTTAATTAGTGGGGTTGTTTTACAATAACAGGCCGAGCTGTTATAAACTGATAGCCATTAATCATCTGTTGCCTCACTGATAAGACATTCTGTTGTTTGTTCAAAGCTTCTCTTCAACAGGAGAATTTTTACACTGTCTGAATTGTAGCACTGCCAGCCTTCTGCTGATTGACCTCTGAGGCGTTTTTGCTGCCTGTTTATATTTCGTTTATGTTTATGTTTATGTTTGCCTTAGTCCATTCAGGCCCAAAAAACCATTACCACTATAAGGACAGACTGTTTTGTACTGATGACTTCTTAAAGTTGACTACTGTTGTTGCTGTCTCTGTGGCTTTACGGTTTTCAGCTTTTAACAATTATTAATATATTAAAAAGTGAATTTTTATTCATGGTTATTGTGTGCGAAAGGTGTTCGTCCAAAACTCTGAGGCATAAATCAGCTTTTTGCATTTGCTAAAACTTTGTAATCATACACTTAAAACTGTAGTTTCTCTAACTCTGTCTCTCTGAATTCAGTTTTGTCCTGAGGAACAAAATGTCAAAGTTGTTTTTCATTTAAAAAAAATTTCCACTCTGAATAATAGAAAATATTCATGGTTCTGAATAGAGGAATCAAAACGCATGCGATTGTTGCCCTTGGAAATGATGTATTTTCCATCTGTACTAAGTGCCTGGCTGCATGTGCTGTATATACTGCAGTAAATCATGTCAGTGAACCGTCGGTAAAGCACAAGGATTTTTGTGAAATTGTTTGTTTGCGAGCCCTTTCTGAAATTTAATTAAAACAACAGTTTAAGGTAAGAAGCTATTAAATAGAGAGCCAATGGCAAACATTGGATGAAAGCAATTTTCCATATTGATTGAAGGTGACATTAAAATTTATCTGCCCATTTTTTTAGGGCACAGGCAAAACCAGTTTAAAACCAGTTTACAACTATGCATATTTTGAGCCACTCTGTGACAGACTGAAAAAAGCTCCCAGTTTTCCAACTCATGGGAAGCTGTCAGCTTGAATGAACATCACTTTCTGTGAATTGAAATTTCTGAGTCCTGCTTTCAAGTGATGCATTTTCTAAGTGGTGTATTTCAAAGTTAAACTTTTTGGTTTTGGGGGGTATTTTAAGAAGCTTTTGTTATTGCTCTCACTAGACTGAAAAAAGGTCAAGCTTTCGTGGATTTATAAAGACTGACAGCTCTTTCAATTCTAAACACATGATTTGATTTAGCGGAGCTGTAGTCTTGCATTACAGTCAGTATGTGTTTGTACACATAGCGAAAGGCAATTTTTCTGGAGAGTTTGTGTTAGGCAGTGATTAGTAAGACTTAATCACTGTAAGTCTGTTTAATTACTGCCAAACACAGCTTAAAGTGTTTAAGAAGATTTAGCGTTGGTTGAACAGTTAGTTAAGAATTATGTAAATACACTTATTGCACTTTTGTTTTAATGCTTTCCAAAAATCTTTTTTACTTGCTGAAATAAGCCTGAATTATTACATCATATGAAAGACATCTCTGTTTTAATAGAGGCATTACTTTTTCTGATGTACATATGCAGAGCTAAACCTTCCTAATTAAAATAAAAACATCTGTGATTAAGCTAAATCTAGTACAAGTAATGATCCAATTGTTGTCAAATTTTCTATAGAATAGCACAGCTTTTCTCAATGTGTTGCTCCAGACCTTGGTTAGGGTCACACTGGTGACACACAAATTGTTTTTTTAAAGGTGATGAAACTACAGTGTTATAGAATGTGACTTGTGACTAGAATGTGATTCGTACAGCAACAGAATGTCAAAGTTGAAGCATGAAAAATGTTGCAATGTCAAAGGGAAAAATAAAATTGTTTAAAAGAGACGACAAACATCTGAGCAAGAAGGAAACAGCTTTTGCCCATTTCATGAAGCAGAAAATAAACAGTGGGTCTACCAAATGATGCTAGCAGAAATTTTGTTAGCATATATATCTCATAAATATGCAAATAAGAACCTTAACCCAGGAGTTACAAACGTACAGTGTGAAAATAGGCTAAAATATCAAAGATTAAGATTAACCCCATGCAAAGTAAGAACAATGATAAACGTTGTAGAAGTAAACCCAGGATTATGTTTATCCAGGGTTAGGATTGTTTCAAGTGTGAAAAGCCCATCAGATGTTTTTGATCTGTTTTGTGTGTTTAGTGCAGAAGATTCCACCAGATGTTTCAACATTTAGACCTTTGCAGCCGAACAGCTTTGCTGAAAAATGATGATGCCTGAAGGAAAGCAAACGAGCGTGAGACTTTATTTTGGCATGTAGGTCAGGTGTTTTTTCTAATCTACTTTTATACAGGCCATACCATTTTGCTCTCCATCGCTGTTGTGAGAATGTGTGGAGAAAACGTTTATAAAGACGATGTTTACTGCTGTCAGCTGTTTAATGCAGCGTGTGGTTTGATTGGCTTGTCTTCACACCGCAACGTCACGGTTGATGGAGCAATAAACAGGCAAATTACAAAAAACTGCCAAACCGAGGTGACTTAAATAACGCTTAGATCTGTTCTTTAAAATGTTGCTGAGTTGCGTTTAGAGAGTTAGAAGTTTCTTTTGTTATCTGCTTTACAGTAAATAAACACACTTATGTTTTTACAGTGACTCCCAATGGGCAGTAAAAATTTTTATCAGCCCCTGAAAATGCACACAGTTAACCTCCCCTGCACAGAGCGATAACCTGTTTATATTTATCTCACCCACCTTTGCTGGTTTCAAATTTTTGGAGAGAGATATTTCTGTTCTTCCCCGGAGCCAGACCTGCTACCCTTGACCTTTTCCTGTTGTGCACGGGTCAGGAAATTTGAAAAGTTGTCTGCCCTCTCTTTCTCACAGTTTGATTTGTCCAGATTCACTGAGAATGAGTGACACATGAAGTGGTGGCTTACTGACAAATGATCTGAGGTAAAGATACGAAACAGAGGACAGAATAAAAAGCAAGAGTGTGATTTATCTTGGGAGGTGAAAGTTTTCTTTTTTATTGTTTTTCTGAGAGGTTGTCCCTAAAGATGTTTATATAAGATATTTCCTGCCATCAGCTTGCTTTAGAGTTAAGCTAATCTGACGGAGGAATTGTTACGACGTATGTTAAAAAGTTTCCCATGTAAACAAGTAAATGTTTGTCTTTTCCTGACATTTTCTTCCGTTGGAGTGAATCAGACCTACTTCTCTTCTTACTGTTTAATGGTGTTTCTAGGTCTGAAGTCTTGAGGGGGTTGTGTTATTGCTAAGCTTTTATGGACCGTTCCGGAACCATCCACGAATGCCGTTCTACCTCCCTGTGGGTTAGGATGTGGCAAAAAAGAGATACAACATTATGTTTAATTATTTACCCCCATAAAATGAATTACGGTGCTTTTTATGGCATCTTTTTATACAGTAGCTGGAGAGGGTCACTCGATTCAAAGGTCTCATGGTTTAATCATGTTGATCTTGTTCAATTGTAGCTCTTTCATATAGCTGTTAAAATTTTTCACATGTAGACGCCATTCACAAGTCCGATGGTTTAAAAGAGAGACATGTTGAGAGCTCAGATAATCTCAGAGGATGTGTCAAATCCCTATTCAAATCTTTAGGTTATTATCTTTTTTTAAATTATGCTACTTTTTGCCTCAAAACACATCCTGCTGTTTATTATTGTTTATAATGTTCCCATAGGAAAAAGAATTCACAAATAATGTGTATTATGTCTTCTAGATATCACTGAAATAGAGACTGAAAGGAGATTTAATATTCAAGCACGTACAAAATGACTTTTAGATGATATGTTTGTTTATTTCGTGTTTTTATATTTCTATTTTTATCCTGTACCTCATTATTCCATAATTTATTGTTTATTGTTGTTTTTCTGTTGTTTTTGTCAAGCGTCAATGTACCAGAACAAATTCCTTGTTATGTATACGTACAGTACTTGGCAATAAACGTGATTTTTTTTGTTTTGGCATTGGAAATTTTATGAAGATCGCATTTTTACAGCTGTATACTATCCACATTGATTTTATAGCTGTTTATTTTTCTGTACTGTACAGTTGTTTCATGCATCTGTTTCTTCCAAAGAAATTCTAAAGACACATTTAGATGAAATTGATGCTTAGATGAAACAACCGAGAACTGCATTGAATTTGCTGACCTAAAAAAGAGCCATATATGAGCAATAAAAACGTCCTTGGTTTTTAAAATAATCACTTTAATGAGAGAATAGAGAGGTGATATACCCATTTTGAGCTTCTTACCAGTGGCTGTAAAATTTTATTCTTTGCTCTGGCATGTATTCCTCAGTGCCCCTGACAGCTCACCATCTGGATGGCTGCTGGGCAGTAACAGTTGTGATCCCTTAAGAGCAATGACTCCTTGTGTACTGTTGAAACCCTTTAACCACAATATCAAAATACTTTTGAAAGTAACATACTTTTTTAGTCAGCTTTCAGTTTTGATTACATAGCGAAGCAGCTTGTTTTAAACACCATGAGGTCATTGTCCAATCCTCATCAGCTGTGTCACTATGATGCGGCATTATGATGTCATCACGTGTCTGACATCTTCTCTTGGACGGGAACAAGTGTGGAACAGTTTTGTTATGCCGGGTCGCGTCTGTTGAGACTCAGCACAGAAATGTCAGGTGTGTCCTCTGGCTCTGTGATGAAGGGACCATTGGCTAGTGATTTATTCACTAAAGCTCTGTCAGAAGCCCTCATTTTCGCTCTCAGTTTGATATTCTACTGATATTCTACTGTTTCCATTTTGTATACTGTCTCACAGCCCACATTTATATCATTTATATGAAATATGTAATCATGTCCATATTGTAGTTAAATCTTGACTCTGAAAAGAGTCAAGAGATCCATGATGACATCATAATCATGCAACATAATGACACAGTGAATGATGATTAGACAGTGACCTCATAGTGTTTAAAACAGGCTGGTTAACTAGGGATATTGTGGGAATACTGTCCCAGGCCCTATGATAATATGAAAAAAGGCTTTAATGGATGGATCTATAAAATCCTTGTTCCTGGACTTGTACTTAATTAACAAACTGATGCATTTACACAATTACAGAATTGACTAAATAAAACCAGATTAGCATCAGTGTAAACACCATATTTGAGGCTGAAGAAAGCAGCGTTTCGGTTCTGGTAGGCTGTGAATGGATGAGGTTAACAAGTTGTTGATGTGTTTGATGAAATCTGCTCAATTGTCTGAAGAGCTTGGTATTTTAGAAGATGCTTTTTGAACCTTTTCTTCTCTGGTTGAACAATGTGACTCATCCACTGAACATCCACACTGCATGGAAGCTTCTCGCTCTCCCATTCTCTCTCTCTCTTACTCAGTGACTAAAAACTCCCCACATACTGTATGTTATGTAAGAGATCTGCTCAGCAGCTGTCCATGCTCTCGTTGTGGCACTCTGAGGTGTTGGTATTGAACATGACCACATTTGGTCAAGTGCTCCATTCAGAGCCTAGAGATGGAAACTCTATGCTGTTTCACAGGGTTTGTTGCTCTTATTTTTAGCCCTTTGCTGAAAGTGTTTGTGTGAGCGCTTCTAAACCAGGACACGCATGTCATCGTTCATAGCGCATGCAACAAGACTAAGTTCGCTGTTCCGCTCCAATTAAACATTTATGTTAATGCATGTAAATCCATGTAGATCCATGTAAATGACTAGCATAGATATTTGTTTAGCTATGACAATACTGGAGTATTTCTTAGACTTTTTAGTGTGCTATGCTAATGGAGATGATAGGGCATCTGTTTATACTGATTTTGCCAAAGTCTATATATTGTAATCTATACATTGTCATCCATCCATCCATATATAGATTACAATATATAGATTTGGGCAATTCAGT
>JBAJNP010015304.1:0-10070 GCA_036877545.1 Yasuhikotakia modesta
TACACAGACCTGACTGAAATAAAACACACTTATATCTCTTTCTACTTTTTGACTTTATTGGGTCATTATCTGAAGGGCTATTTAACCTACAAAATGAGCCATAGCTTTCCAACTGCCAGTATCTCTTATTGTCACATGTCAGGGGCTCCTGCTTCCATAAGTATTGGAATGGCCAAAAGCAATTGGTTTGGGCACATAATCTGCAAGGCATCCGAAGGATCCAGCAGGGAAATGAGAGCAGGGGAGACTGCAGACACCCCATGCCTCCAACCAGCTGCTTTCTGTATTCCAGAGCAGAGCCAGAGCAATTAACAGTCCTATTGCCTTCTCTCCGTACTGCTCTGTGTTTGCCGTGTGCCATTAGGCACTGGGTAGCACCTGTCAATGGACGGCCGCTCTCCTAGCACCACAGCCATGATTGATGACAGGTCACCCACAGACAGTCCCTTTGAATTTTCAATTCCTCCATGGGAAATTGCTCATTTCTTAGAAGTACATTTTCATTTTTGCAACAAGACAGCCTCCTAAGTTTATATATTACTCTGGGCCTAGGCATGGAATTGTGATGTATCGTACCATGCATTGGACAAGAAAAATGTTCATTTGAACAGACCTTATTATTTGCTAGTTTTTTTTTTTACCGTCATCGACGTACCAAGTTAGCAGAAAACACAGATTTAAGCAGGCGTGACATTCTTATTCAGATAAGCATGCTGCATGCCCTTTCTACTCATAGCCACAGAGTTAAGATTGTCACTTTGACATTGTGTGGTGCTTTTTTCAGGCATGGGGCATTTTTGTAATACAAAACTTGTATCCTATTCGACGCGGCATTGACTTCAAAGGAGGTTATTTGTCATCATACAGATTTACGCTGTCACTCACAAACATTTATATCACTTTAAGCTCCTTGGGCGTTCTCGGTCTGGAATGGCGGAGGACTTGTGACGCTGTGTTCTGGCAAAGACTCGGCACCCTGTAATCTCAGAACCGCCGTGATTACGAGTGCGTTAAACACCTAATAAAATTCCCATATTTGAACTGCACTCATACAAAAGAGCATCTGCTTCTGAGGGGTGGTTAGGGCTGACTGTATTAAGACTTCACAGATCTGCTGAGTTTGGGTTCGACCCAAGGGGCTAAAACCTGCAACACGAGCGCTCGGTGTGTAAATATTTGGAATGCCTATAAAGTGTTTCCTTTTTGGACAGATGATTAGCCAGAACATCTGGAGGAGAATCAAGCCCACATCTTTTAACAGGAACTCCATATGCCAAAAAGAGTGAGTTCTGCAAGTAATGTCGGAAAATGAAAAGGAAGAGAAATGGGAAGAAGGCTTTAATAACAGCAATTACGATTTTAATTAACCCCCGTGGTCTGCTGGCTTTCTCCAACATAAATCGTAAAGTCAGGGTCTGGACTGTGCCGCACATCAGCTGATTTTCCCTTATGTTGAAACATTTGAGGAATACAAACGCCGTCTTTGCTGCAAAAACATAAAACAGAAATAAAAAAAAATGGCATAAAAAAGTAACAACTGCAAGACATCACACAGTTGCTGACTGGGTTGTTTCACAAAATGGCGCTGACAGGCAGTAATGGAAAAGCAGCGCTGTCTGCATGTGTCCCTAAACTCCCACCCATCTCCTTTTTTGTCCTTAATTAGACAGACTTAATGTGAAGTGAAGTGTGACTGATACTGTGATATTTGTGTCCCTGATGGAGGCAAATGTGAGGCTAACACCTCTGCCAGCAGTGGCCCATCAGCAGGCATCTGGAGAATGCACAGAGGATGCAAACCCTCACAGCTTCCAGCACCTAATGAAGCCATGCTTGATTTCCAGACTCCAAACAAACAACCAAACCAACAAAGCAAATCATATAGTCCGAATGCAATTTAGCAATGTTTACACATTCCAGACCGCGACTTTTCCCCAGAAAATTGTGCACTTCCCTGGTGGGCCTGCAGTGAGCTGATGGCAGGGTGTGACATATAAATATCATTTACAGTAAATGGCTCCATAGGAAAGATCTGTGTTTAAAAGAAATACCCAGAACCTCACGTTTCTAACAAGCGCTCTTAAGATAACCCATGTTAGCCTGCTAAGTCTCAATGCATATACAATGCAATGAATTAAACTGTGCTATATGGTTAACCATACAAATATATGCTTTATAGTTTAACTATACTATAAAACATACGTCAGTATCACTTTATACTTCACTTTAAATACAATTTAACATTGAAATTAGATTAAATGGAATTTCCCTTATAATGGAGCAAATATAAAGGTCTAAAGCACATCTCAATTTTAAAGCACTGTAATGGCATGACTGTTGCCAATACATTTTTGTGAAAACGACAACAACAACACAGCAACAGGGAACGTTCTCAAAATGTTCTCTAAATGTTCTCTAAATGTTTTCTCCAAAATTCTTTTCCCTTACAACCAAGCAAGTCTTACAACCAAGCAATGACGTTAATACAAAATTTTAAACTGAACAATTTTTTTTTAAAACTTTCCTACAACCTAAAATTGTTTGCTGGGAATATGTACATAAACACAAAACATTATTTTTTTGAAGATGAAATACAAAAAGGTGCTAGTAATGGCACCCTCCACACACAAACACACACACACTAAAGTGTCATTAAAGAGGCTGAGAGTGCACCATTTCTCCGCCCCCTATGCGCCCTTGCGAGACATTCTGTCAGGACGCCTTACTGTTCCCTGGCCTGAGAAGGCCACCCAGCTTTGTCACCTGAAGAAATAAAAGTCAGCCCTGATTTACCTGATGAGGGGCCTTTGTCTGGTCTCTCCTTGACCGCAAACTCTACCTTGTCTTCCATGCCAAAGCCCACTTTTTAATTCAAAGGCAGCCCGTTTGGCAACAACTCAACCCAGCAGCATTCATCTAATTAAATGCCACTGCTCGTTTGAGGACAGACTTTTTCCCTTTCCACCTTAGATACAGTCAAGACAACATTTTTCCAGGTTGTCTACCTTCCTTTGCCATGAAGACAATGGGACAGCAATGCTATTATCCCAAACTGATAATTAAAGGCACACCACAGATTAAAACTCACCCATGTAAGTAAAAGGTCACCTCACTATAATTAGAATTCAGAACATTTATGTGCCTATCACATTTCCAGCAGTCTCTCTGCAGAAGCTTGGGGTTCAATCCTGTAAGTTTGTTGTTCTTGTCTAAGCATCTTTCTCCTGTGCGTGAGTCACTCAGTATCATACGGCATTACAACAAAGAGAAAGCTAATTGATTGTAGCACCTGAACCCTGAATAAATGTAATTTCAAAGACAATTGACTAATGGGTAACTGTTTGGGTAGTGATTAAGTGCAGGTAATAGTTTTCAGCAAGCCCAAATGACAGTCAAAGCTAATTTCGGTCCATCAGACATTAGTCTGGGCTCCTCACCATCCTCTAATCACTTAGGTGCAACTATCTCATATTGCCTGTCATAATAGTGTTTTGTCAATGCGCCTTGCCTTGCATTGGATATTGCTGTAAATGGCTCACGCAGTGGACTGAGAGGGACATTTCAATAGAAAATCATTTGCAGCTGCCATTGGTTGCTCATCTTGACTTTTATAAGTTAATCCCCTCTGCTAGTATTATCGATTCCCTCAGCAGTTGAGCTAATTTGGTCTCACATACTAACATTGTGTTTATTTCCACAGCAACCTCCCACTCCCTACTATAGAAGACCAATATATCTCAAGTCCATAAAACTGTCAATATAACGATGACACAATACATAAACATTCATAAATATTTGCATATACATGACCACTTCTGAAGGCATTTTAAGACATTTATAGAAGTTTTATAGAAATTAATATAATCATGCCATACTTAAAAAAAATGTCTATCTTCTTAGAAAACAATAATTTAATTTAAACAAGCTTTAGAAATGGAAGACTTGAAGTCTATGACAAAAGCAGCCAATAACAGCACAACATACACAGTAACAGCTTCACCACAGTTTTAAAATCGTCACAGGGTGATGCCTGAAGACACTAGATAGTAAATTCTATTAAATGCAAATTCACAGTGAATGCTGTGGCTACATTAAACATTCTAAAATATAACATGGTTTGGTTTAATTGAATGTATTTTCTTTAGTTAAAACATAATTCCCATAATTACCTTTGTGTTGTGGTTTTTGATGATGTGACTATTATAAAAAAAAGTTGAAAAAATGTTAGTAATGAAAACTTCTTACACTTGTTGCATTGAGAATATGTGTTACAATGTAAATAAAACAAAAACTAAGAAGCAAATACATTTCCCACAAATACATTTCCTTTTCCATCTCTCGTCAGAAAGAAACAATTGAAATATAAAAGATCTCATTTGTGATTTTTCTTTCCTATGGGTAAAGACAGTATGAAAAAGTTGTTCTTTTTGAAGTTGTCTAATCATTAAAGTGCAATTCAAACATGAGACAATGTAATTGCAAACCATCTTAATGTCTCCTTTGCCATATTGAATATGAATTAAAAAGTAATTTCATATCACGTCTCATTATTTCTCACAGCCGGTCTGTCTTTCTTGCTGCCAATAGGTTTGTGGTTGATTCATATGAGTCTCCACAGTGAAATCGTGGTCTTTTGGAGCAAAGATTTCGGCCTACACAAGGTCTGGAATGCTTTTGAACCCTTGCTAGCTTTCATTCCAACTGCCTCAACACATCAGAGAGGCACATCTTAAAAGTAGCCACTCATCGCTAAAAGGAACCTAGAAAATAGTGTAAGGTCAGTTTAGGAAACAGATGTGTGAGAGTTTGTGTGTGCGCGAGTGAATACATCATCATGTGCTCTTCCTCGAGGAATGCTAAAACAATGTGAAGTGACAGGCGTGACACACACAGGCCATTAATAATAAATGGGAGTCCCAGTGTTCGCTGTGCTATCAACTGTCATCCAGTCAACATCAACAACAACAGCTCAAGAGAAACTCCCACAACCTAGCAACTCACACAGACGCAAACCTTAATTCCCCACCACTGGAAGTGCACTTATCTTGCACCAATTTTTTGCATGCTACACTGCCTTACATTGACATTCTCAAACTACAGATAATCGTCATCATTAAGGAGTGAATTTGCTAAAAAATGTGCCCGCTGATACTGTGGTTTATTTGCTTGTGCTGTCTGTATTGCTTTAGCATCCCCAATTAAAACCGAAAGAAAATATGTTAATGGGCAATGGCACAAACGCTGCCAAAAATTTTGTGCTGAATGCAATTTGCATGTTCCAATTCCCAATCTTGCATGTCAGCTCTGAGTGGCAGGTTGATGGAGAAACCCATTTCATGTTGAGGCATTACTGCCTGCTTCCATGGTTTTCCCAGAGTTTTGTAAAAAAGCGCAATCATTAAAACAATTAAGCCTAATTGACAAGAATAAAAAGATACTGACTGGCAGAATTACCGGGTGATTTGTGAATAAGTTACAGGCGTTTGTACTGACATACAAAGCACTCATATAGCACAATGTTTAGTGTATACAATCAATGTACATGGTTTTTATCACTTAATCTCTAATCACTTAATGCCTCTTTATAACTGACAGAGATATACATTTTGTTACCCATTACATGTTCTATTTAAAAATGTTCTCTTAGTGCCACTTTCACTTGCAGAAAAAGGGTGAGATACAATGTTATATGTTCTCACCAGTAAATGAGATTGTCCCATAGAGGGCCGCAGGGTCTCTCATAGTGCAGTCCGGGTGAAAAATGGTGTGGCAGCATAAATTAACACCCGAGCCCTGAGAATTTCACAAACAGTCGGCAGGAGAGGATTCAGATGGCACCTGTCCACTCTGCCCCGCTTTCTATTATCACACAGACAAGGCATCAATTAAACATGGCGGCCACAGGCAGCGTTAGCGTCAGCTTGTTATGCATGTGTGTATACAGGTCTAGCGGCCTCTCAGTTGTTGCAGTCTATGAACTTGTCTCCTTTGCATCCAAAGGGTTTCCCAGGCAACTAAACAGATTCACAACATCAACTTCGTCCAGCTCAAACCAACTTCCATATGTTACTGTCTGTCAGTCACAGGCAAGTGAAGCTCCCTTTAACTTATTTCTCACCAATCAGACAGCTGATATTGATGTGTGTACAAGTCACAAAAATAATGAAAAAAGCAGAGGCTGGTGTGATTTACCTGACCAAAGCGGTCATAAAACACTGATTCATCTCATATCATTATATGAAGTGTTACACTGGGGTGTCTTCATACTGGCAAAGACATATTAGAGAGAAGAACATGGGTAATGGAAAGATTTTTTTGCTAACAGAGCATGCTGTGTTTCCTCTTGTTGTTATTGAGTAGTTCATATTGGTAAGTGCTGTCGGACCTAATAGAGTTGGAGTTGCTATTGGTCCCATAGGGAAAGTAGGGGCCATAATCGGAAAGTGAAAAGGGAACTGCTGCATCTAAGCCTGTGTAGTGCTGAGCAAAGGAATTCATGACTAATTAGAGGCTGCGTCCCCCCCTTCAGTTGTTATCAGAACGAGTCCCTATTCTGCATTTAGGGGATCGGAAAAACAATCTGACAACATTGGAGCATATAAAGAACATTGAAAAGTACTGTATAATCATAAAATATTACAGAAACGTACATGTGGTGGCACATCTAAAAGATTTGTAATTTTGCTTTGGGGTTAAAATGAATGTTTATTACTTTAATTGTGGCACTCGAGATGGAATCCGGTGTCGCTCTCGAGAAGTGTCACCGGAATGTGTGCCGTGGGATAAAGCAGCTTTGCTCTGAGCAGAGAAAATCACATTGATGTGATAAAACACACAGCGGGATCTGAATCCATCATTCCAGACAACACTAAAGACATGAAATACAGCGTCAATGGCCCCTCCTATTTGCATGAAATGATTGAATGTGTTGTCCTTTAAAGAGAATGTCAAGCCATTGGACAGCCCCTATTGAATTTCCCAGACTCTGCCCTGCCAACTACACTTGGTGATGTCTAAATGTTGGCTTGATGGATTGGAGTCAGAGAGTTTGTGACGGAAAGCATTCAGGAGCGTGTGAGTAAACACTTGTAGGGCCGCGTTTTCACATGAAGGACGGAGGTGATCGGTGGTGGGGCTTGTCAGCTCCTTGCCTTTGCCCTCAAGTGAGGTGACAGAGGAGCAGCCTGGAGCATAAATACAAAGAAACACAGGGCATCAGCTGTCTGGAATACAGCATGCATTCTGCATGTTTTCTTCATATTAGTATCATTAAATTAATTGTACCACTGGTTTTAGAACTTAATGGTGTTTGATGAAAAAAAGTGCAGACAGAAAGAAAGTGCCAAAAGATAATCAGTTATAATATTTTTCATAGCACGATTTAGCGCACTTGGAAGTGCTAGTCTAGTGCAGTACTTGTCTAGCGGGCACAAGGCTTTGTGATTAATGAAATTTCGCTGTGATCACTGTTATAGACCAGGCACTGGTGAACGTGTAGAGAACGAGTTGATTTGTCTCTTTCTTCTGGCTGGAGGCTTCAGCAGGAATCCTGCTGTCTATATTAGCAGTTCAACGACTGAAGAAAAGGCCCTCAAAATAAAGTATGACCCTCAGGACACATGTTTACGAATTGTTACACAAGAAGTGTTTATTGTTCCCTGTCAGGGATGTTGTTTTACTGTCTGGGGACTGGCTTGCTGAATTGACAGTGAAGCAGTGCCTTGTTCCTCTCCAATTACCAGCCGCAACAGCATTTTTTTCTTCCACTCCCTCCTGTTTTAGTTTCGACATTTGCAAGATGGCTTTCCTGACTTAAACAAACAAGTGTTTCTTTGATTCTCAAAGGTATAAAGGGGTGACTGAAACATTAGCCTGTACATCACAGAACAAACATTCTTTTGTACAGTTCTTCATTTTTATATCAAGTAGAATGCAGTGAATGCATAGAATGTAATGTAATGTATTAAAGTCTGCCATCATTTTAAGCAATTAATTATAAAAAAAAACACCACAAATTAAAAAAAAAATTAATTGTGGCCACTGGCTGTACAGTATATAAATTCCATAATTTTTGCTAATTTCCTATTAGGAATTTTCCTAACGTCTCATGACGTGTATTGATTCTTACTGATTTAATTCATATATTGTGTTTAAGTAAAACACAAAGCACCATCATTATTTAATATTTCTAATCATTTAGAAACACTCGCAATTGCTATTGTAGAATACGACACCCATTTATCGCCACAAATACAGCTGCAGGGAAAGCATTGTAGAGCTTACACAAACAAAAGTCATGTCACTGTGATGTTTGTAAGCCATGAAGGAATTAAACTGCTAGCCACCTCTTTATGGAAGATAACTCTGACAATGAGAAGGCTAAATAAACACAATAAACCCCCTAAAGGCTGTGTCACGTTTTAAAAAGGATTATTGTATCTACAATCATCTATAGATCCTTTTCATGTAGGAAGAGAGAGAGCTGCAATCATAAACCATTCATTACCATCTCTGCTATTTTTCCTCCACAACACCACACAGACTCGTCCTTTTAAGCATCTCTGAATACCATGTCTGGCTCCTCTATAGGGGTGGGCCTGTTTAAGTGGAGCCACCAGACAAACGAATGGTCTTGCTTACTCTCCCTGCAGGGATTCTTAAAGATCAGGATCAAGTGTGCACTACAATTAGACCACATCGATATGGAAGCTGATAGATGGTGATTGGCCTTGAAAAGAAAGACTGTGAAGGCCAGTCTGCAAAAACTCAACCTCCTGAACACAAACAGGCTTGTGTGTTTAAAAGCTTGTTCTTTTTCACTTCAAAGGCATTTTCAGAATTAGAATCGAGCTGTGGTGTAAAGCATGGGAAACGTTACAGAGCGGAAACACTAAGATGAATGGAAACTTTTACGCAACGTTACAATCAGAATTTATGGAATTGATTTACTTAGCAATACGCTGAAACCTTGTATACAAATTTGCATGACTTTCAGTTCCTACAAATAACCTGAAAACATCTCGTAAAGGAACTCAATTGACAATTTGGCTCAGTGACCTTGTGAAAGATTGTCGGCTACAATATCCGTCCTAATTTGTTTGTAAACCATTATTTATGCAAAAGTGGTTTCTAATCCTTTCACAGATGGTCTACTGAAGCTCACTGCCCAATTTACAGACTCACCCGTTTTTTCCCTGTGACCAGTTAGTTTCTCAAAATTGACGACCATAAAATCCGACGAATGCAGCCTCAGTGGCTTTGGCATTCCACATGTGCTTGCTTCACCCCCTAAGTACATCCCTTGGCCAAGTCACATACATCTCAGCATTCCAGGCCTAGTGTGGATTTTGGTAGAACTGTTTGAAGGAGGCAATAATGAGATGGTCTCTAGTGTATCAGCATGTAAACATTGACTGGGTGTGAACTGTGGCACTAGTGATTCCCATTTGGTTCAATTACAGCTGAAACTGAGAGCATCAGTGACACCAGCTTTTATGCGTGCCTGTCTGCTAGCGGTAGCCATGCGCTCTCCAGACAAAAATGGGAATAATCAAAGTCCGTAATTATTTGGCCAACGAAGGGTGACGGTATATTTTCTCTTGGCTGATGCAAACAGACGTGCTTTCAGACACGTGACTATAGATGGTAGAAGATGGCAAACCATCATTACTGCAGAACAGCCTGAAGCTCCTCTAGAATATTGATGTTTATGATGGTTTGCATCACATAAACATTACCTTACAGCAAAAGTGAGAGTAAAATAACAGGATTTATACTTTTAAGGTATACAGTAGAAATCATTGTCTATAAATGCGAGTGCTCGGCCTGTCTACAGTGACAAAGCTTAGATACTCTATTTTGCCTCTCTGCATCAGAATCAGAAACAAATTACAATCAGAAAAAAACAAGATACAAGGTACATGGATACATGGTAAAAAAGTACAAAAGAAAAACAATACTAAACTAAAGTGCAAGGTGCAAGATGAGCATACTATAAATATAATTAAGTATGTAAATCAACATAAGAATGTATTAATTAAATATATATATATTGTTTAATTAATACATGC